>FTLJ01000593.1:0-11122 GCA_900155495.1 Porogramme epimiltina
CGCTGACACCGCGGGCGCGAGCGCTTCGGACACGTCGCGCGCGGGCGCGGGCGCGTCGGGTGCGAGCACGCTAGAGTAGGGGCTGTACCGTGCTCGCGGGGTGGGATCGGAGAGGGCGAAGACGTTGTGTTGGAGACAGAACGACTGGGGTCCACGCCACTGGGCTCCTGCGCCTGGCTTGCGATCCGAGTGGAGCGACGCGTGGCTACGGGACGGGGCTTCACCACCTTCTTTGCCGGTTCCGGTGCGTTATTCCCCTCCAGATTGGGCCTCAATCTGTCCACTATTGTTGAAGTGGCGAGACCTGCTTCCACTAACAAGGTTTGACCCGCCTCCATCGCATTGATGCGGTCGATTTCGTAGGCGCTGGAGCTCCGCTGGGTGAAAAGGAAGGCCCGCCGCTCTTCCTCGGTCCAATGGAGGAGCTTCGTGCAGACAGCATCGCTGAACCCCATTCCCTCCGGGGTGGGTAGTACCGCCGCCCGTGGGGCAGGGTTGTCGTGGATGTGTGAGTTCGTGTGTTCGTCCGCGGCGGCGGGTTCGTCGTCCGAAGACTCGCTTGACGTGTCCGCGGTTGGGGTCTCGGAGTCCGACCCGCTCGACGACGCCTCGGGGCTTGAGTCCCGTGCGCGCTGCTTCCCTTTGGTGGTCTTCTTCCGTGCGCGCTGGGGCCGAGAGGGTGGTTCCGCGCGTTCTCCCTGTACACTGTCACGCTTCCCGAAAGATGACAGCACTTGAACGGGCGTGACCACGCCAGATCCTGCTCCCTGGCTGTCCATCCGAGACGTATACTCTGTAGTTTCCTCAGCGCTTGCATTATTACAGTAACGAGTCAACGCACCTTCCGAAGACATGAGGAACCGCGTGAAAGACGGGATGACGGAACTCTTGAACACGTCCGCGTCAACCTCGTGCCACATTCTCCCACCCGTCGCCCGACCAGCCGAAACGCTGTGTGTGTCGAAAAATTAGATAAAATACACAATGAAAAATCATGACTTACGACTTGATGTCGAACTCCCCTCCATCCTCATGTTGAGGGTTTGGCTTGCCAGCGAGCATCACAATGTAATAATCTGTGTTCTCGCGCAACAGCTCGAGGAGAGGCTGCACCGCGAGCGAGAAGTTTTCGCAAGCCCTATTCCAGGTGTCGGTAAACATCCCAGCTTAACTCGAACTATACATGGAGAAACACGTACATTGACTTAACCTCCTCGTCAGGAAGCTCGTGGTTCACGGTCTCGTCGGCGTCGTAGGTGAGTAGGTCTTTCTCGAGGGTGGCCTTGCATTCTGCTTTGAGCTCGGCTTTGACGTCGTCACCTTCACTAGCCAACAATTCTCGAGCGATCTCTCCTCGGAACGCCAGCTTGTCCGCATCGGGACGGTTCGCCTCGGGCCAGCGCTCCTTGAAAATGGTGTCGATCTTGTCCGAGACCTCCTGTCGACCCATGTACTTTTGCCAGTCTGCGAGTCGACGGGGAGCCGGAGCGTCCTTGCGCTTCCCCTTGAGGTTGTCGAGGACGTGGTGCCATGGGTTTTCCTGCTGCGACGCGGTGTTCGCCCGGTATCTAATGTGTGATACAATACGCTACGACGCGCCTTCAGCTTTCCAGAGATAATAGAATACAGGAAATTTACTTACCCTCTTCGTTTTCTCTATAGTCTCACTTTTTTTTTGTATGTACTCCTCGGATGGGTCATCGGGCTCGGGCGGTGGGACGAAGTCCGGCTTCGGCTCGACGTCGAGAGGTACTGACCAATGGAATGTGGCCCAGTATTCCTCGAAGAACTTCTCCCAGAACGGGGCTTGACTGGTCCGTGGTCCCCGGTGAACCTTGAGGAAGTCGTTGTAGTGCGCGTCGATGAACGCCTGGCGTGCTCCCACGAAGTCGGATTTTCTTCCAGGCTTCTTCCGCTCGGCCGGAGCGCTGGTACTCGGCTCCTCCGACGGTGATCCTTCTCTCGCTTTCTTGTGCCGGCGGCGTGCAGAGACAGAGGCAGAGAAGCGATGCTTCTCAGGAGGCTTGGAAAGTTTGGAGGGAGGCATAATGAGGCAGGGCGAGAGGGAGGGGTGGGGGGGAGACCGAACACCGGCGGCGGGGCGGGCGTCCAAAAACGCGCTTGTCACCCCCCGTCACCCCCATCACGCTCGTTCGTGTCATACGTTATCACCGGTTGGCTACCTCATGTATGACTCCTTGTAATAGGGCATAGTCGTTCTTATAATCATGTCGTGCCATGCCTTACCCTGCGCAAGCGGTATGGAGAGGTCTTACTATAGTACTAATGCATGTATTCCTCGCGCCGTCCTAATCACGTTTTTCAACAACGTGTTCCATGCGGCGATCACGTCTCTTCCACTTCGTTGAGCAGCGTGATGCGTATTCCAACGCTCACGGCGGTCACGAGACTTGGACAACACAGGCACCCGGGTCTTCACAATGATACGTGCGAAGGGAAACGATCCTGAACGCAAAATAAAAGCATACGAAGCGTGTTATAGCATCCCACTTGATCGTCCTTCCGTTGTCCCTCCAAGAGCCGCCTACATCCAATCCTCGCCGTGGTCTCCCATTTCCCCCTCTGTCTCCCACTCGCTGCCCTCCGTCTCTGATCCCTCCTCCGCCGTAGTTTGAGTCTCGGATTCTGGGTCGGTGGGTTCGATGCTGGGGTAAAACTTGTCCGAGGTGTTGGGGAGGAGCCATTGGTCGCGGTACAGGACGAAGTCGATGCGTGCCTCCACCGCGGAAATCATGTACGTTACCGAGAATACCACATTGCACATGATATTCCAAAGGTTGCGCATTGAGGGGCTGAAAAGAGTTACGTCGTCCAGAATGCGACTAGAAAGAACCATGTTGAGAGCGTCCAAGATCCTGTTGCCATCTGCGAGCCACGGCTCCCGTTTCCTCGCCCACGCTTCCAGGGACCTTTCTGTGCCTTGTCCTTTCAACGCCCGACCCATTTCCTTGAGCAAGGCAGGTATGAAGTCCTTCTGCGGGTCGTCGCAGTAGCCCCAGACGCGGAGCGACTTGTTGATAGTCTTCAGCCCGGGGGTGAGGAGCGTCTTCGGCGTGATGGGGATGGGAAGAGGTCCTTGTTTCCTTCGCAAGAACCGGTAAGTTCATTAGAACCATGTATGCAGATTTCCATTTAACTCACTCGAAATACAGCGCATCCGCATTCAAGGGGACCCCGATGCCGACGTACGGATTTTCGCCCTCCTGAAGGAGTGTCTGTCCGTTGCTGAAATACAGTTGTATAAATTGCTCGATGAAAGGCAGCATGTAGCGCACGGAGACTCACACAAGGGCCTCGTAAAGCTTTTTCTTGTCGTAGTACCGCTTGTTTCGTGCGGCTCGCATGACCTTCTGGTCTTGCGTCGGCTTGTTCTTCGGTGATTTGACACGTTGAACTGTGCTCTTCGACTTGGTCTTCCTGGGGGTTCGGCTTGTGTTCGAGGGCGCCATTGTAGAGACAACGAAAAGGAGGAGGATGGAGGTGCGAAGGTGAGGCGTGGTAGCGAAGAAAGCACGAATCGTCTGGACGCCCGTCGCACGAGAGGCCAGCGCCCGGGCCTAAGACGCGTCTTGCACATGCCCCAGCACCAAGTATGATCACTTACGAGCATTCACTCTTGCGTCTAGGTCGTGAGCTAGACGCATTTTCATGCCCATATGTCTGAACACACACTGCGAGGGGGGAGGCAGAGCCTGAGCCGTGTCTTATGATAATACTGGCACAAAGCCTGGTCCCTTACGGCGGGCATTCACACCTGCGCCTAAATCGTGACCTACACACGCCTCAGGCAAGACGCGTCTCAAACTAGACGCGTCTTAATATTCATCTGCCGGGGCATCCACTGTGTTTTGCACCTCTGCTATTCGTACCATTCATAGTAACGCACGCTATAACTACAACGGACCACCACATACGGTACATGGGGCCCGATTACTAGTGAGATCGCGCGGAGACCGTTCTACACGACCGCCCCTGGCACGTATGGCTCTAAACAATGTTCGTCTTGTCATTCACACTGTCGTCGTGCTACCAAGGTAATGTAGGGCTATCCTAATACGCTTTCGCTGCACGCAATGATATACATCTATGGGATATGCTTCCAGAACCCACTTCCGGGCACCGCCATCCGAGAAGGCTGAGTACCGCGCCGCGCCGACTAGATTTTGACAACATCGTTTGCGTTCGCCTTCGTGTTCACGAGTCATGATGACGGCAAGATGGTATGATGAGGGAAGTACCGTATCTGTATAGTTCGTTAATTTGACTACGCGCGAGAGAGCAAGACGACAGCGCGCACCGCGTACGCGTTCGTAGTTACCCAGACTGGTAAGCTCGCGCCAGCAAGATGGCGCATCTGGGCGTTCGTCTAGAGCTGGCAGATGGCAGGTGCGTGTCATAGGGCGAATTCGAGTACATTCCCCTCCCATGATCAAGAGGAGCATGACTACCTCTCCTAGAAGGGGACGAGCTGAGCGAAGGATGGCAGAGAGAAGACGTGAAGGAGACGCACCTCAGGTATTACACGTGACACAGTCCGAGATTGGCTACCCACGATCACCACCCTGCTGACGCCGAACGAGCCCCGGAATTGCGCGCTTCCCACACATACACATTCCCTGGGCGAAGGACGGTGCATTCGTTCGCGGTTGAGCGCTTCTCGATGGCGTGGCGTTGAGTACCGGGCGGACTGCGGATTGATTTTGAAGTGAAGGCCGAGCCAGACTGCGTAGAAGGGTTTTAGTCAGCAAAGTGTGCCTTGATTTGGGTATGAAGACTAACCTAGACTGCGCAGAAGCACTTGGGTGCAAAAGGCGCTTCCCGAATCATGAAGGGAAGGTCGGCCAGGCTGCGCAGACTGGCTTACGCGTGAGGATGTGTCATGACGGGGATATGTTGATGTTGTGGGTGGCGAACGACGGCATGAGAGGGGATGGAAACACTACGAATGAACACAGCGTACCTAGTATTCACTACGCTGGCCATGACGTTTGACGGGGAGGCGTACATCGGGGGGCGGGTCGGTCGTAGCGCGATGTCGAGCGCTAGCGTGTGTCAGAGCATTTACGTGGTGACATCGCGCGAGGGACTCACCTTCCTCCGAGTACTCCCACCCGCTGTAGCTCTTCCGCCGACCGAACGCGCCCTCCCCGAGGAGGGTACTGAGTTGGAGGAAGTTGGAGAGTGTCGTGGGAAGAAGGAAGCGCATGATATGCGCTCGGTTGTCGTTCGTGTGTCATCGGGCGGAGCGCCGGCTTTGAACATGTCGTTCAACGCGTCCATCCACGACTTCTGGGGGCGACTTCAAGAGACGTGTTCAAGAGACGGCTCCAAGATGCCACGACCCCGAGGGACGGCTTCGAGGCGGAGCTGCTGCTGGAGCAAGGGTGCCCAGCAGCCCTCGCCGTCTCCGGTGATCGTTTGAACGACCTGGTGACACTAAGTCAACAGGTCGACCGGATCGCGTGAGTACATACCAGCGTGCCTTCCAAGCCCCCAACTGATGCTCTAGCTCCAGGATTGTCCCATCCTTCGACGGCCTTTGCGTGGGCTGACAAGTGGACTATTGGTGAGCGCTTTCGTACGTTGCGCATGAGAAGTTGCGAGCTCACCTATTTGTTATGCGGTTCCTTATAAGCAGATACTTGCATACCTTAATGGTATGGAGCAACGGCGTCCTATCTTCTCTTCGTGAGAAAGATAGACCACTAAGCAGCGCCCTATACAGTTTTTTGAACCATGCGGAATGGTGCACGCGTCCCGGAGATATTCAGCGTTCGTACGAGAGGGCTGATGGGCCAAAGCTCACCGGCTGCACAGAAGCTTGCCCGGACGCGTTGAGAGGGGGGATAGCAGAGGATAGAAGTATTAGATTGAGGGAGGTTGCTGACTAGCGAGTGCGAGGAAGAGGGCGAAAAACGGCGGTGCGTGACTCGTGAGTAACGGGTGACATCGCCGGTGACTGACTCCAAAGGGCAGCCCTCCTTCCGCCTCTGTCAAAACTCAACCTCCGAGGCCCCGATGTCAAAATACGCGCCAAAGAAGCCCCGGGGACGCGGCGATCCCGGCGCAACTCAAACCTACTCCATCTCCGCCGCCGAAGCCTTGAACTCTCACCCTCCTCCTCCCTCTGTCACGCCCACGGCCGCCCCACAGGTCGTCAATGTCGACTACGCTACCACCGACCAGCGCAGGATATACCGCGAAACGGTCCCCGTCCCCATCCCCACCACGTCCTCTTCTAGTAACGATGCTGGCAGCGCCCCATCAGTCAACGACCCTCCCCTCAGTATCCCGACGTGGGCACCGTTCTTTCGGGACGATGGGATGGACGACGCCGAAAGCAACGCCGCCGAACCCTCTGCGCAGGAGCACGCGCGCCGCTACGTGAACTCGGTGAGTTCTCGATTGTATCCCGAGATGTCGTAAACCTAATACTTTTATCAGGACACCCCGATGAAGACGTGGATACCGGAAGCCCAAACTTTTCTAGACGAGCTTCTCAGGCATGAAGGGCGAAACGGGTTCGTGGCGGAGACCTGTCCCGAGTGCCCTCAAGACTCTCCAACGCGAAGTGAGCCCAAGTTTCGCTGCGTGGGTTGCTCTCCTGGTCCCCTGCTGTGCGCGTCGTGTCTGTGCCGGAAGCACGCGCACCTTCCCTTCCACCGTGTTCAGGTATGTTGTTTTCTGTAAGTGAATGACGTATATTTACTCATACACTACTCACAGAAATGGACGGGCAAGATGTTCGAAGAGTCTTCATTGCACGAAGCGGGGATGTCACCCATCCAACTCGGCCACCGCGACGGTTCGGTGTGCACGAATCCACATCCTGCCCGCCGCGGTTTCTCCGCCATCCACATCAATGGTCGACATTCTCTCCCGATCCACTTCTGTGCTTGCGATCGTGCAGGAGACTCAGGAACCCTCGTACAACAGCTTCTCCGTCACGGCCTCTATCCGGCGACGACAACAGAGCCTAACACGGTTTTCACGTTCGCGCTCCTCGAACACTATCATATCCAGAGTCTCCAAGGCAAAATCTCAATGTTCGACTACTACGAGACTCTCGACCGACTCACGGATAACACGGGGACGAAGAAGCTCAATAGTCGATACAAAGAGTTCATGCGCGTCGTCGCGCAGTGGCGCTTACTCAAGAGGCTCAAGCGTGCCGGGCGTGGGCACGATCCGACCGGTGTGGCAGGGACCGCGCCCGGTGAACTCGCTGTCCGGTGCCCCGCGTGTCCCCGTCCTGGGGTCAACCTCCCTCCGAATTGGGAGAACGTCTCAGACGACCTCAAGTACGTATCACTCTCTTCGTCAATACAGCCTGCTCACGCGTAAAATGTTGTAGGTTCCTCTACGTGCAGAGTATTGCAATAGACGCCTGCTTCCGACTGAAACGCCGTGCGGTCTCAAATGAAGACAAGGATCCAATCCTGGGCTCCGGATGGGGATACTTCGTCGAAGACACAGGTTACAAAGAGTGGCTCGCGGGGCAGACGGACCAAACCGAAGTGCGTAACGTGTCGATACGTGAAATACACCGACTCACGTGCATGCTTGAACAGATGTCGACCTGCACCGGGCTTTCCGCCGTCGACCACGCGAACACGAAGTTCCATAAGGGCTATGCGGCGACAGGTGTGGGAGCTGTAGTATGCGCAAGACATGAGTTTATGCTCCCCAACGGTGTTGGTGACACGCAAGTAGGCGAACGGTAAGCACACACGTCGTGTTTCATGTCGTTACTGCATTCTTACGCTCGCCGGCAGGTATGCCAACATGGATTACATCTTCGTCGCCGCCATACTCTTAGAATTGGCTACTCGAAAGTTGATCACGTACGACATTGCGTGTCAGTGGTCCGTTCACCTGCTCGACCGCATATCAAAATTTCCGGACCACTTACAAATCAACATACCCTCCGGCCACCTGGCGTACGCTATTCCGAAGCTTCACTGGCACAGCCACAACCGTTTGGGCCGCTCGAAATTCTCCCTTAACCTCATTCCCGGCGCAGGGCGCACAGACGGTGAGGGAATCGAACGTCGGTGGTGGTGGGTTGAACCAGTCGCCAATGCGATCAAAGGGATGGGCCCAGGGTACCGCCAAGGTGTTCTCGAAGATCAATGGGGGTACGCGAACTGGCGCAAGCTGGTAGGCCTCGGTGCGTAGTCATGGCTTCTTCTTTGTAATGATACTCAAATATCTTGTCCCGACATAGCTTGGTCACTGCGAAAGCGTCTGCGTGAAGCTATCACCGAGTTCGCCGATCAAAACGCCCATTTCGAAGGTCTCACTCGTTCGCTCGGGGCGAAACGCGTGCGTAAATGGAGGAAACAATTCGAAGACTGGGAAGCCGACAACACCCTGGAGGACCCGTACCAGGTGGTCGATCTCGGTGAGTTCTTGTCTTACCACCTCGCGCGGCGTATCCCTCATGCTCTGTCGCGGGCGCTAGGTCCTACACAAGCCCAAGTTCGGCGCGAAATGGCGGAGGAAGACTCTCGGGCCTCTGCTGTGACTGGCTACGTCGCACAGCACGATGTCACGCTATCGGGGTTCGTCACTATGGGTCTTGACATCGAAGAAGAACAGTACGTATTCTAACTACTAAATCTATATCCGAGTAGTTCTAACATTTCTATGTTTAATTCTAGGCGACGTGTCCGTGAGGATGCGAAAGCAGTGAACCCGAGCAAGCTGCCCGCACTCGTCCAGCGTCGTCATGCACTACGTCGCCGGATCATCAAGTTCCGTGACCTCCAAGCCGTCTATATGCCCGCCGCACTCGCAGTCCTCTCGCAAGACCCAACGTGCCGGTGCGACGTTGAAGACGTTGAAAACGTGCGCCTCGGGCTGCCCTCCGGTATCAGTGCTGTACACCGGTCACAAGTCTGCTCAGCCGCTGTCCAGCAGAGCGAAAGCCGCGTCCGGGAACCTCAAGCCCGCGACGCGCTTCAAGATCTTCGCCGCCAGCTCCACACAATAGCCCATCTGCTCAGCTACAAGCAGCGAGAGGCTCGTCATCAAGGTGCAAACACGCGCGCGCGCGCAGAAATCGCCAAGCACGAAAAACGAAAGGAGCGTGCGGTCGAGCGCTATCGACGCGCGCGCAGTGCGCTCCTAGCGCTTCGGGGAAGCGGCGACTGGGAGCGCGAGCTGTGTGTGCTTCGTGACGAAGACGTTCGACACCTGCAAGACGACGACGAGAAGACAAAGAAAAAGAAGCGCAAGCGCAAGGGGGTTGCGGAGGGCACCCGCATCGTCTCCTGGATCTGGCGGGGAGCTGACGGCGACGACAACGCGGGGGCCACGGAGTCCCTGCGTCTCGAGTGGGGCACGTCGCGCGCGCGCTCCGCGCGGTGGGGTGAGGAGAAGAAGCATGGCCCCGAGGAGATGCGTCGTTTCCTCGAGACGCTCACTTACGAGGAAGAGGTATGGTACGCGCGCACCACCAAACGCGAGGTGGACGACGTACACCTGCGCGAAGGGCTAGTGGCATACGCACTGGACCAGAAGCGGATCCGACGCAACATCCGTGCAACATTTCGTGAGGTGTGTTTAGAGACCGCGCGCGAGGCTGGGGGTGGTTCGGGTGAAGCGTGGCTTCCAGTAGAAGGGTTCGACAGCAGCACGATTGAGCTGCCCGAGGTCGACAAGGAGTATCAGGACGTCGTGCAGATGCACGCGCTCGACAGCGAGCACGACAGTCTATCACAATTTGTATACTAGAACACATTATCTACACATACAATGTACTATTCAGCCATCTCTTAGCCCATGCGAGACCGAATTATATGGTTTGAAAGCAGGATATTCAATATCGGCCACCCATTTTGGCCATTTTTGATGGTTCCGTGTATCTCGGAAGGGCACTGCCCAAACTGGGAAGGCAGCTGATGGGCGGCACGTATATTGCCAAACCCATTTAGGCAGGCTGCCGGGATGCCGTGGGGTGCTGAGAGACTGGCCGGTGGCTGCCTCGGGTGTCTCGGGGGAGTTCCCTACCCTACTGTATTGCTAGACAAGGGGGCACCGGGTCCGCGTGTGTCGCGTCGAAGATACCCCATATATGGGGACAAAATGCAACTGGTGCGGCGTGAATCCATCAAGAAATGAAGGGGATATACAAGGGGTATGTACCCCTGCATCCCAGTACCCCTACTGCCCCCTGGTAAGAGGTATTGCTGCACCACCTGCGCTTGGTGCGGGATCAATATTCCTTTTGATTTCGCGCCCAAAGCAGTTTATTTCATGCGTTTTGGTGGAGATTTGAGGGAGATACAGGGTGGGCAGGTACCCCTGCATCCTGCCCCCTACTACCCCATATCGGGTAATGTCCGCGCACCACCTGCGCACGGTGCGGGATCGTTTCGCCCCGAAATCGCCTCACTAATACACTTTATTTCATCCCATTCCGTGAAGAATTGAGGGAGATATGGGGTGGGGAGGTACCCCCACCCCCTGCCTACCCCTCCCACCCCATATTGGGAAATCTTCGCGCGCCCCCGGCGCGTGGTGCGGGATCGGTTCGACTCGCGTTCGCCTGTCGAACGCAATTTATTTCACGCGAATCCGTGAAGATTTGAGGGAGCTAGGGAGGGGGCGAGTACCCCCACCTGCTCCCCCAAGGGCCACCTGCCAAATTGGGACCGCGCGCCCGACGGAGGGCGCGCGCTTTAGACGCCGGTGGGCGCGCGCGTCGGGAGAGCCTGCCTGGAGCGCCGGGAAGCGCCGGGAGGGCGGGAAGATGAGATAAGGCCCGTTATCTACTGAGATAAGCCAGAAAAACGCCCGGGAGCCATTAGATCAGCCTCCCCGGGCCCCCTGCCATTTCAGGCAGCTGATCTAAGCCCCCGGGAGGCTGACCTAATGTCCCCCGGAGCTGCCCCGGGGGTCCCTGCCCGTTATGGTAAGATCTGGAGGTTCCCCGGGCCAGCTAGATTATATAAGGGGGAGCTCGTATTATAATGCAGAACTACCTACTTATATTGTAAACACGTGTAGGCGAAAATCCTACTCGTATTACAATATACCTACACCAGTTGGTGCCGCCATAGCACTCGCAAGCGGACACGTACGAACGACAGCGACG
>FTLJ01000594.1:0-39515 GCA_900155495.1 Porogramme epimiltina
CCTTGTATTACTCTTGAACTAGCTTGTGTGCTTGTCTGCACCGACGTTTGCCTGCAATCCTAGTATCTAAGCGATCATCACAGCCACTACATACTCAACGCTTTGAGTCTAGGCACTAGGCCTGGGACTCTACTGCCGAGAGTTGTAACACAACTTCGGAGCATTGTGCAATACATAAAATCTTGACTAGATGGTGTCAAGATGACAAGGCTTCTATTCGACCAAAAATCTTGTCTTAGTAGTTCGTTAAGCGGAACACACGGAGACTGAATCTTCCCGGCGCCTCGCCACGGCCTACTAAGCCTTGAGCATCAACTTCTAGGATCGAAGCCAGACGGCGTAGATTGGGCGACGAACATATTGAACGAGGTACAGTAATGGTGCTTGTAGGATCATGTTATGGTTTCATAGGCATGATAGTCGATGAAAGAGTTCACATAGTAGCTACGGAAAGCATGTAAAGAGTCCGCATAATGAAAATCAGTTGGGATGCGAGTATGACCATAGTACCCTATAAGATGGCAAGCTCGTACGATAGAATCAACGTGAACTACACCCATGGCTCGCCTCCCCCCAGAAACCTCTGGCTTCACCATCCACATGCCAGTAACCGGGTCAGGTTGATCTCCGATGAGCTCAAACCACTCTACAAGAGCGCACTTATAACGAACGAAATCAAAAGTGAAAGTAAAGAACATACGGACACGACCAACTGTCATCCCCAGCATACCTGGGGCGTCTTCGTCCGTCTTCACAAGGACTGTATCGTATCGGGGACGACCGCCGTACCAGCTCGGACTGCATCGGACAAATTCGCGATGCATCCCCCCAGGTCCGGCGAGCTCGCTTGGGGCATAGAAGGTTGCTGTGGCAGCATGGAAGATGCATAGCTTCTTGTCGTGAGCCAGGTCTGGGCACTGTTCAAGAGGGATGTCTTCACCGAGTTCATGCTCTGGGTAGAGTTGGTCGTGTAAAAACCGGCGCATGAGCTCGTGAAGGGTAGGGATTTGGCGTTCTACCATAACTCTATCCAAGCGTCGAATCTGAGCTGCGGGGATATACATGAGATAAGAGCATACTAGTAGTGACAAATATGTACAGAACTTACTAGCACGCAATGGGAGCGTCACGAAAGAGGAAGGTGACTCGGGCCCTGCTGCAGCAGCCACCTCAGCCTCATGCCGGTAACGCTCGTCGGCACGGAGCTCGTCGTCGACGCCATCATCGAGACCTGCCTCGATCTGAGTGTCGGTGTAGACATCGTGTCTAAGCATCCCACGCCTGGCGAACTCGACTGTTGACGCGGCGAGCTTGCTGAGGCGACTGATGGTTCGTATCATCTGCCCGAGAGGCTGTTGCCTGCTCGAACGACGCCATGGACGCTTGACAGCGACGATGTGCTTGGACTCGGTGATCGAGGAACAGAGGCCATTTGGCGACCCAAACAGCTGGATGCTGCGCACGTAGTGAACAAGTGCATGCTGTCTTGGGAGTGAGAAACCATCTGGTCGAATGCCTGTGGCCGTAAAGATCTCGCGCAGGTGGTGGAACCGTGAAAGGGCGTCCTTCGTAGCTGTAAGATCCTCGGATGTGTGAGCCGAGCGGCGTGCGATATAGCAGAAGTCCAGCAAGGCTCTGAGACACTCGATCATCTCGTCGGGGACATATCCGACAAGTGCAGGGAGAATAACCTGTTGTATTGCCGTATGTGAGGGCCTGTACACTATGAAAGCAGGCAAGAGATGGTACTATGGATGCGAACCTTCATTAGGGCCTTGGAATCGTTTCCTGTCCACTGGCTGAAGTTGCGTCCATTGGGGAATCGTCGCAGGCCTGGAAATGCAGGACTAGCCGAGATCCTGCAACGAAATGTAAGCACTAGTACTACGTATACTAGTAGACGCACAGGCATAATCGCCGACCCATGAGGTGAAAAGGGAGGCGAATCCGTGCGAGGGATGATTGGCGCATGGCACAGGGAGGATCAGATTACACACCTCCGGTCAATATCGTCCAAGACGCGTTTGGCTTCGGCCTCGGTTTCAGAGGTCACGTAAATGTATTCCTCAATCCACGCCACGAGATGATCCTTGAACGTCCCCTTGATAAGCTGGTGAAGCAAATCAGGGGTGAGGAGTTCATGGATGTCGGCACGTGGAAAGTAGTAGGTGAATGGCTATGAATTTAGCATACCATTAGAAGTCATGGACACAATGACTACACTGCTAAGATATGCTCACTGTGACGTCATTAACGATACCAAACACATCCCATTGCGTGTCCGCATCATAGCGTTCCCAGAGTTCTTCCGTAAGCTCGCGAAATCGAGGGTCTCCCTCACGATCCAGGTCTTGTGGTCGCGCAAGGCATCTGGGATGAAGGCGGTTAGGACATAGTGAACATGGTTGCTGGGCACATATTCAACTTCGCAGCCTACGCACTTTGGACACCAGCCTTGGACGACCCCAGAAAGGTACACTTGCTCGGGATAATCGGCAATGTACGGTCCAAGCTGGAAGATCGCACGCCGAAAGTGACCGTCAGGGCACCGGACTACTCGAGGGGTAGTCATCCATGGGCGGAGCGATGACAGAAGATGAGCAAGCGCAGCATGGTAGAGCTGTTTCTTGAAAACTCGAAATTCTTCGTCATCTTCTGAGCCTCTTTCACCTAGATAACTTGTTCAGCAACGACTTTGACGAGTAAAACAAGCGACATACCTTTGGGGATTGGCAGGCAGGCAATTGGTACGACTGCATCACGGTGAGCACGCCGCATGTCGTTGTGAATGTTCCCCACACTCCCATACACGGGGTGGAACTCCTGATTCCCAGTACCGACCGACACAGTCGTCTTGTCCGATCCAAGCATCACAGAAACAAACATGGCACCACGATTGTTCTTGTTTTCAGCAGAGATCTCTGTCTAGAAGAACGTGCACCAAGTACTTTAGTCTCTGATGTGATAGCGGTGTAGACGAGTATATTGTAGCACTCACTGCCTTCCGATATGCCCACTGGCCTGACATGTGGTTGCAGAAGCGACGTACCCGCTGTTGGCCATGGCTAGATGGGACATATTCTTCAAAGGGGACATAGTCGATCTTGTCCTTGAAGTCCGGGCTTGCAAGCATCGCTTCGAACACCTCAAGGGCGTGCTGGAAATGAAAGACATACGGCTGAATCTTCCACTTCGGCGGAGCTTCCCCTGGCTGCCCCATGTATTGAAATGCGACACTGCTCCACTGCGCTGCCCCTAGGTCTATCGCATCAATGGTGGCCTTCATGTGCTCGGAGTTCTTGAAGATAGGTGGGTCATCAGCGTGGCCAAGGGCGACGTCACGAGCCCGGAGGATCCGCAGCAGAGTGTCGACGTTGTCAGAAGATGCTGCCATAGTGCCAAAAACATGGTTGGTAAATTCAAATGTGTGTCGGTCTGGAAATGGTGCCCAGGAATGGGCGTTGGCACGAGGAGGTGGGGGTGTGTTTGGAGGCAGAGGAACCCCTTGAGCATCGCAAGGTTCAGCTGGATGTGCAGTAAGCAAATGATCTGGGATAACAGCAGCAGAATTTACTCACCAGTGAGATCTGGATGATAACGGAAGCGCGACTTTGGTGGTGGAGGTTTTGGATGGCGGTGGTAATGGTTGCGGTGTTGGGCAAAGCCACGGGCAGTCGGGAACGAGCGGTTGTGACATAGGGCGCATGCACGAACCATGATGAATAGTAGAGCAAAGAGTTAATGAAATAGCCAGACGGTGTTAAGGATCTCGGGCGCAAGGTGAAGGACTTAGGCTGCACGACAGGGAGCGCGCATACACAACCAAACAAATGCGCCTGCCTGGCAGCGCGGTGACTCCAAGTCGCATGCTGTCCTACCACGTCAGCGCCCCTCACTCAGCTAGCTCATTCTCTCTTTCCCCACACCTCTGGCAGGTGGCCCCTGATGCCTGCCACCCGTGGAAGCACGCGCAAGAAAGTGCCAACACTGGCAAGTTCTGAGGCCAGATCTCTCAGTCTCTCGCCCAGCGAGGAACCTGTTGACGACTCCGTAAGACATTCCTCCATCTGTCAGAAGCATAGAACATACCTCATATATTCATCTATTTAGACAGAGCCTACTCTACAAGATGCAGAAGACTCGGAAGCACAACCTCATGGGTACGGCACGAGGGCTTCTAACCGAACTACTCGACCGGCCGCAAAGGTGGGCCTTGCTAAGAAGGACAAGGCCGAGATCAGTGCAAAGGCTCAAGTGAAGCGTGACAAGAAAGCGGCTTACGCTGCACAGAAGGCCCGGGAGAAGGCTCACAAGGCTGCAGCCGAACAAGAAGCCGCTACCGCAGTCGCCACCATGCTCGACGCCTACATGCTCAAAGAGAAGTCAGCAATTGAAGCTCTCGACAAACCTCCCCCATCTGAAACCTCAGATGAGGAGGGCAAACCTGGTACGCACCGTAATGGGAATGGGAAAGGTATGTGGGCGCCCAGTTGATGACAGTCTGTATTCTCTCGCTTATCTCCGTTCTACACGCGTCCATCGTGCTTCCAGCTTCCTTGCTGCGTGAAGCTTCCCACGATGGGTCTCCTTCTCCTCGCGAGTCTCCCTGCTCTTTCGACTTGGACAATCCTGCCTCCGACTCCGACTCCGAATATACCCCTCTTACCGGCCCCACGGAGGAGCCTGAGTCATCCGATAGTGACTCTGATTCGGGCTCGGAGGAGGGCGACAATGTGGAGGCTGAGCTGAGTAAACGCAAGGCACACCGCACTACGGGCAGCCGCCGGCATCGCTCTGTGAGTACACTTCTTTACTTCAATTGGATGCACGTAGTTACAAGAGGATTCGCGGGTATTAGGACATCAAGGACGCCGCAAAGGAGGGCGATGTATTGGATGGGACGAGGAAGAATAGAGGAATAGCGGAAGGAAGAAAGCCACCGGTATGTACCCCGATAGTGATCTCCTCCCCGATGCCAGTCGTGCTTCGCACAGGCTCTCCGTCGCTGCTATCACAGCTACTCAGAGTTCAATATGCATACTGCTGTGTATACGATGGCTGCGCTTCTCTCGTTGTGCTCTGTATCTATCCTCGTTTACTATCTTCCTGATCTTGAGGGGATTGTCTATTGATTATGCGTTCTTGTAGCTCCCCACAGCAGCTGAGAAGAAACACCAGCGTATAGCAAGTGTGCGCTCAGCTATCGATGCTCAACGGGACCGAGTGCCATCCCTCTCCAAACGTTCTCGTGATGACACTGAAGATGATGAGTACGTTACTTAGTAATCGTTATTGAGCTGTGATGTTGTGCTAACACAAACACCTAGGAGGGAGTCGTCGAGCCGGTCTAAGAAGAAGAAGAAGAAGACGAAGAAGAATACGCAGCAGGACGGTGACGCTTTCACTGAGGAGTATCGGAAACAAGTGAAGCCTCGTCGCACGAAACAGCGTCAGCACCGTGATGGTGATAATTCTACGTACGTGGTGCGCTCTGACATTGTGATTACCTGGACGCTAATGATATCTTAAAGTCCTCCGGCAGACGAGCGCAAGGCGCAAAGCCCTAACCAGGGCTCATTGAGTCTGGAGTTCGGCGACTTCCCCTCATTTGTCTCTGTTAAGCCAACTCCGACCCAGCCGAAGCAGCCAAACGTTCCCATGTCTGACGAAGAAATCGGAGGCCTTAGTGACGGCGACATCGGTACATCTCGCCGAGAGCCAACTGTTCGCCGGAAAGGTGGTAGTTCTCCCAACAAGGTATGCGCAGTCCGTTTGTGTTACCTAACCTCTTTAAAGCTGATGGGAAAATAGCTGGTAGGATTCGTTCAGGATGCCGAGATCGTTGGTGACAGGGTTCTTGCCTCCACCAAAAAGGACAAAACCCCACGTCGCCCTCGGTCTACTCCTCTGAAACCTGCGGACTCACGCGGTGTTAACGGGCTCCCTGAATGGATCAGAGACACCGTCCTGTCTCGCGTGATCCCGTCCTTGGTTCGTTACTTTGGTGCGCAAGATAACCCATTCGATCTGAAGATGGGTGACGGCCGCTTCACTATGGTTCTCCAAGCTACTCTCAAGGACATCCACCCGCGACGTGACCACAGCACAATCGTTTCGGGTGAGCGAGTGCATGGGTTTGTACGTCTTTCGCTTCACCTAACCCATCGCTCACTACTAACTTGCCGTCCTTCGATAGGTACTGCAGGCAGTATACGACTGGCGTGCGTACTTCCAAACGCTCGCCATTCGCATCGTCAAGCAAGAGATGGTGACAAGCAAGCGCCAAGGTCTCGACGTAGGCAAGATCGCCAAGGAAGCAGTCGCCTCGGGCGGTAAGGCGATATTCAGAGACCCAAACAATGCGGTGAGTGCTTTACTACGCTGTTCTCTATTTCAATATGCATAGAGCGTGGGCTTGCCAGCCACCGGCCGTGTGCTGTTGATGGTGCTGTGATGCAGCATCGTCGATAGCACTATGGTGGGCACCGGCTTGAATGTTGGCCTGCGAGGGAGACGAGCACCTGCTTCTCAAATCTCCACACTGAGCACCGTCGCATCCACTTTCTCGTTCGCCGTGCTCAGGTCCGAGCAGTGGAACCCGTCTGAGATTGCGATTGCTTGTCCGGGTCCCAGCGTGCTCGCGGCGAGGTTCGTCCCCTCTGCTGCCGTTGATTGCATGCCACCATGGGTCATCTAGCATGCACAATACACGCTTTGGCATGGGATCGCCGTGCGTTCGGTGCGCACTGGCGCGATTACGGCTGTCGTCGCCAGCGTATCATAGTTTCCATGCATATCTCATGTCTGTTGCTTACTCTATTCCGGTGCTGATGTGCTGCGTTCCTCTGCGCAGGCTCCAGAGAGGGGCGCTCCAGTCGCCCTACATTGTCCATCTTATGGCGTATCATATCAAAGCCTCTCAGCGTGGTCGCGTCAAGGTCTCGTACCCAGTTGGGGCGCTCGCTCTTGCTGTGGTTGCGGTATGTGATATGTGATACTCGAGCGTGAACCGCATTAACTGTGTTGTGTTATTACTAGATTCGCCGTGCCTTCAAGATGTTCTCGTCCGGTAATTTCATTGTGGACGACGACGGCTTCAATGCAAGGGTTGTCACCAGAGACATGGTGAAATGGCGGAATGGTGCGGTGAAGGGTCTCGAAGAGCATCCCGAACGTTTTGATACGTTACTGGATGCTGCGGAGAAGTTTGTCCCACTCGTACATCTTAGTGTGCAGAAGGATGAGGAACCGGACCCCAACGAAGACTCTGATGACGCGTACAATGCTGTGGACCCGAGTAGCGACCCCGTATACGAATCCGAGTCTATGTGAATGTATCTAGATGACCCTACTAATTGATATCACCCCCCTCACCTAACGTCCCCCTGTCTGAATTTCCGGAACTGCTGGAACTGTCGGAACTGCCGGAACTGTGGCGCATTTTTATTGCCACTGTGCTCCTGAGGAACTGACACTGAGAGATATTCACTGAGTTGCACTGAGAGGCACTGTAGGGCACTGAGGACACTGTAGCAGTGCCTCAGTGTCATCGCAGATCTTCTGATGAGGGTATATGAACTACTGCTACTGCACGAACGACCTCAGCATCCCATCATATTCCCTCACTACTCAGCATGTCTAGTGACCCCGCCGCGGCCTACGACATCACTCCAGTCGTTGCTTTGTTCGGCACTTTGTAAGTGGCACAGCTCCTACCCGGTACCATCCAGTCCACTCTGATAGTACACTGTCGCAGTCATGTAATAATATGTGTTCGCTTTGCAACGTCGAGTAAGTAGTCAGTCTCGTCTCTCACACGCAGGGCACAATGCTGATAAGCCGTGCTTTCCCAGTGCTCATCTTCTTCGAGCACCTCATCACCACCGGCCGCGAAATCGACCTCTTCTGGAAGCGCAAGTTCTCTGGTGCGGCCGTCCTCTTCCTCACGAATAGGTACCTCATACTCGTGGACTCTGCACTCAAACTGGTGGCTTTCCTCGATAAATCCGTGAGTGCTGAAGTAAGTCAGGCTGATTCCTATGCCGCCTATCCTATCTGGGCTGATATCTTCGCACCTCCCTAGGTGTGAGTTGTGTTTCTCCCTGCCACGTGTTTGTTCAGAACATGACAGTAAGCGCTGCAGATGCAACCGGATACAATGGGCATATGCTATTCTGAATGTCGCGGTGTGCATGCCACCGGCAGGTAGGCGACACGTGCACTCGCGCTCTGCGAGACATTCTAGTGAATACCAGTCATCTAGTGTTCTCTGCCATGCGAGCATTTGCTCTCACCAAATCTAGGGCGTTCTCCGCACTCATATTTTTCCTTTCTTTTGGTACTGCCGCCGTAAATATCGTGCGTTCAATACATTCAGTCCCGGTCTCCTGATCCCGCTCGTCAATTCCGATTCTACTAGTAGAATCGGATTTACAATGGAAGAAGCGTGGCTTACATAAGATTTGCTTAGTCATTTCGGGCAACCATCAATGATGGTGCGATTTGATTGGTTATGAGCCGCTTTTCCCTTTCGGGCTCCCCTTGGACTGAAGTTCTCTCGCCTTTGCTTAAGTAATACGGGCAACCGTTCTGCTCGTTCATTGGCTGACCGCTCTATTTCCCTTTTGAGCTCCCGTTGGGCTGAGGCTCTCTCGCTTTGGCTTAAGTAATACGAGCAACCGTTCTGCACGTTGATTGGACCAGCTCTCATCTCCTTTTGTTGGGGACGTCCGCGACGGGACTGTCCACCTCTGCATTAGTGAAGCACATCCACAAGAAAATATTCTATTCAATTGACACATAAGTCCTGAGTGCAACCACTTGCGGTGTGCTGTACGCAGAGGACACCCCATCCCGGCCTGGACCTCGCGCCGTGGGTCGCCGTTCACAACCTGCTCGATCTGCTTCGCCGCCACGCTCTCCGCCACACGCGTCCGATTCGCTGCACGCGCCCTACCGCAGTGAGGAGGTACCGTCCATCTCCACTGGGCGGTTTGGTGCTCGTCGGGTTGCAAGTCGTCGCAGCATTGGGCAACGGAGTGCGCGCCGTTCCTGTTGCCGTGGATGTGGAGGGCGTGCACTGCGCAGGCCTCCTGTTGTTGCGCAGTGAGTCCTTTAAGGTCTGCAACGCTCGTGGCGCCGACGGGGGAGCCGCTGTTGTATTACATGTCGCTTGATAGTGTTAAACCACACCTAGCGCTGCTTGCTTATCATGCAGAGGCATTTGGAAGTCTGTTTGCTGCCGTGAGCGGTTGTACATTGTGGTAAGAATGTGTACTCACTTTGCGATGCGAGAGGATGTCCCTCATGTCAACGAAGCCGATGATGTGGAAGACTACACACCGTCAGGGAGGGCTGCGAGAGATGTGCGTCGGCTCGCGGGCAGCATTGTGAGGAGGGTGAAAGACGGAATGGAGAAAGGCACGTGTATATTTGCCACGGCGTGGGCACGCGGCCTTGCTGAGCCGGGTGGCTCCGAGTCAGTGAGGCCGCCCGCGTGTGCATCCATGCGTCGATGCACGGAACACGAATGGGAGGGGCCAAAGGGGCAACGCAGCGGGTCCGGGGTATGGGGGCGCGGTGAGACGCGTGAAGGAGGGAGGTGCCCGAGGCTTGTGTCACTCCTAAGCAGCACACGATTATATGTACAAGAAATCTTACATGTTACAACCGACGGAAAAGCAAGGGGAACAGCCCGATTAGCTCGGGGTTTGTACGGGAAATGCAGCGTAGTCGTTCTGTTGGCGGTGAGGACGTACGCGTCATCCTCGGTTCGGGGGCATGGGCTGCATCGTCATCACACTCATGATTAGTCACTTGCGGCTTTTTTTGGAGGAAAGGGGGCTTGAGGCGTGCACGTGAAAATATTGCGTGCGAGTGGGGTATTGGTCTTGTGTCGGAAATTGCCGGAGCGTGCATATGTCAGCATTGAACCGTATAATTTTTCGGTGCTCCGTGCGAGATCGCGCCCCGGCAACCCTGGTGTCTGCTTCCCTCATCGTCGTGCCTCCCTTACTCGTGAATGAGATCCTTTCGTATGATGTTACTGTGCGACATGACACCAATGTTCATCGCCTTCATGGCGCTTTTTCTGCCGTCCTTTTACTGGATTTGGCGTTCATATGATGTTCGTTCATCAATCCTCATTTTCTCGCCCCATGCTTCGTTCCGGTCGTCTTTGCGAGGCGGCGCTCCTTCCCGTCAAGCAACCTTTACTGTTGAGGAGCTGTCAGGCTTCGAACAAATGTTCTCCCCCCTTAAAGATCCGTCTACTATTGCCTCACTGGAATTTGTTGAGTATATCTCATCCCTTGAATTAGCCAATCGTCTTGCCTCCAATGGTATGGATCATATTGTTTATGATGTTCCGCTGCCCTCTCTTGTCAATAGACTACCAAAGATGCTACTTCGTAAAGTGGCACTCGCACATAAGATTTGCATCCCCCGCGCGTTCCGTAACTCTCACGTCGATGCTGTTGCCCTGCTCAACAGCCATGTTTGCTCTTCTAGTTGTGCGCGTTACCTGTCTCTATTCAAACCTAATCTTAAACCAGCCCCTCGTAGAACTACTGCAGATGCTCAGTGGCTATCTTCTTTTCTTGTAGTTTCTGGTCGCGCAATACACAACGACTGTGTCTTCGAGTTCATCGATATGTGCTCCGATGTTTCTACTGTTTCCGAACATGACACCTTAGTGAACATCCCTTTGGTACAGCTACTGAAGCTTCTCGAAAGATGGGAGTTCAACCTCGCTCTCAGAGCACACAAAATTCCCATTGATGCTACTGAATGCGAACTATCAGATCTCGTAGAAGCTGTTGTTCGTCATGACTGTTCTACTTCCAAATGCCCGGACATATTTTCGTTATTCAGGGATCAATCCCTCCCAAGCTTCACTCCTCCAGTCGACTGTGATCGTGATTCTTTTCCGCCCAAACCTCTTCCTTTATCTGGGATGGCACGCATCTGTCAATTATGGGCTGCTGCATTTTCGCCAGAGAATGTATGTGAGCTTCCTTGCGCTGTTTGCGCACGCCTGAGACCCGCTCGTGAGACGAACTTGGTTGCCAAAGAGAGCTTGAACTTAGAGGCGCTGACAACTGCAGGCGAAGGCGTTGCTTTCGTCGAGCGGAAAGCGGACAATGATCCTTTTGCAGAGGTAGAAGGCCCTCTTCTCTTTCCAGGAGGGTGCGTAAATGAGGGTGACATCCCTTTTTTGAGAATTTGTAAGGAATGTCTTCCGGTGTTAAAGAAAGGGAAACGCCCCAAGCATTCCTTGGCGAATGGTCTGTGGGTAGGTGACGTTCCGGAAGAACTTCGAGCCTTAAATTACGTTGAACGTCTGGTAGTCGCTTTAGAGAGGCATAACGCTTGCACCGTCCGTGTTGCTAAACTTGGCCACCGCAAATTAACGGCTAATGCTGTCGTTTTCCCTCAGCCTGTCCATAAGCTGTATACCCATCTGCCTCCTCCGAGGAAAGACATTGAAGAATGTCTATCCATTATTTTCATTGGCTCTTGTGTTCCTGAGGGTAAAGAATTCAGACACACTCCATTCATTGTACGTCGGGATGTGGTGTTGGCAGCTTTGAGGTGGCTTATAAGTAATCATGAGGACTATAGACATATTATAATTTCTGAGGAAAACCTCGATACTTACACTGATGGAGAACCGCCAGTATGTGTCATACGGAGAAACCCTGAGGCAGGGGAAGAGACCGTGGATGCGGAGGCTCAACCTTGCTACACGGTAATAGACACAAATCCTGATGATAAAAACAGTGGTTGCGCATTTGCTGTGCACGGATTGACCTGCGAGCAATATGTATCTATGACTCATGATCAAGGCAAGATGCGTGCTCTTCGTGACTTTCGTATGGGATTCCCATCCCTTGCGTATGGACACTTAGACGATCCCTCGCGAACTTTCAGCAACCCGCAGCTTTACCCACGTATGTTTCCTTGGTTGTTTCCCTATGGGCGTGGGGGGTTTGGAAATCGTAATATGAAGGTGAATCTACCTCTTCCACAACAGGTGAAGCACTATTTGGAGTATGCTGATAGGAGATTCCAAACAGACGAGAACTTTCCATTCATCGCATTTAATCACAAACAAATTCTGAGTAGCTCACGGGGGGGCACATTGCTGGCTGATCGTAAAAACTTTCCCCGTGTGGCTGAGAGGATTCTGGACTTGAATACTAATGCTCTACAACGTCTGGTGGACAGAGGTGAGCAAGGCCTTCCTTTAAATCCTTCAACGGACGAGGAAAAGGCTTGCTTAGAAGTGTTGACATTGGTAGATGTTGTCGCGCGCGGTGTGCCGGCCTCAGCCAGTCAAAGAAAGGACTTACGCAATGAAATAAGGTCTCTAATAATTGCTCGAAATGTCCCCCTGTTTTTCATCACTTTCTCACCTGTAGATTCGAAACATCCTCTCTGCCTATATTATTGTGGTGAATCCATCGATGTTTTGGACCCTGAGAGCATTCCATTAGATAGTAAAACACGTTTACATACGATTTCTAACAATCCCGTCGCATGCGCAAAGTTCTTTGATCATGTAGTAAAGAGCTTTATTGATATAATCCTTGCGGCAGGTGAGGGTGGCACTCATGATGGCATATTTGGGCCTGTATCTAGTTATTACGGAACAGTTGAAGAACAGGGACGGAAAACATTGCATTTGCACCTGTTATTGTGGATCAAGAACTCGCTGAGTCCCCAGATAATCCGGGACCGCATATTAAATGATCCTTTGTTTCGTTCGAGCATCATTGAATGGCTTGAAAGCTGTCACAAAGGTGAATACTCTTTATCAACTGAGGGAGAAATCTCTCAGAGACTATCTAGAGCTCGTGGAGCAGATGCTGCAGCAGATGCGATGGGAGACGAAACTCTTCTCTCGGATATCAGTGCGGACCGTTATCGGGATCCCACTGCCGTACTTCCTAAACCACCTCCCTCTGCCGCATTCTTATCCGCTGCCGGATTGGAAGACTGGCATCAATCAGTGTGCAACGAGACGGATGACATTGTTTTCCTGTCTAATCGTCATGATAAGCGACATGGGAAAGGGTGCCGGAGGGGCAAAGAGCAATACTGTAGGGCCCGCTTTCCACGTGAGGTTAGGGAGCACACAGAGGTTGACCCTGACACAGGTGCACTTCGTATGAAAAAACAGGATCCTTGGATTAACTTTTATTCTTTATTAATCGCTTTCCTCCTCAGGTGCAACTCAGACGTCACTAGCCTGATGTCCGGAACACAGGTTAAAGCTGTCATTGCGTATGTCACTGACTATATTACTAAGGTTGCTCTCAAAACTCATACTGTGTTTCAGGCCGTGAAATCCCTTCTTGATAAGAGAGAGCTGTTCGAGTCTCAGTCTTCATCTTCCGTTGAAACTGCTCGTCGGATGATGGTCAAAGTTGTGAACACTTTGAACTCCATGAGGGAAGTGGGCGGTCCAACTGCGTGTGCATATTTACTAGGATTGCCGGATCATTACACAAATGAACGATTCAAGGTTTTGTACTGGCGCGATTTTGTCCGTGAAGTGGAGCAAGATACTTGTCTAGAAGAGACTGATGAGGATACAATCCCTCGTGTATCCTTTGCTAAAAAAGGGGATGAGATCGTCGCTAGGACAAAAGTCCAGGATTATATATTCAGGCCGGATGAATACGATGAGTTCACCCTTTATGATTATTGGAGGCAAACAGACCTTATACCTGCTCCGGCCAGGTGTTCCAAAAAGACCATGGACTCTGACACCAGTGAAGACGAAGATATCGACAATCTCCCTACTAAGGGTCGCATGACTTTTCCTTTGAGAGCTGAACATCCACGTGCAGATACGCATGTTGTGGTACCGGTAACCTCAAAGGATTATATTGTCAATTTCTTAGGAGGCACACTGCCTCGTCGCGACCGTGGTGACTTTGAGGCATATTGTAGAACAATGTTGGTGTTGTTTGCACCATCTGGGTGGAGGCGGGGGTCCGATCTGCTAGGTGAACACAAGACATGGGAGTCTGCGTTTACTTCTACAATATTCAGTGACGAGCATCTTCAAATTATGAGGAACATGAATGTACTTTATGAGTGTTTAGATGCCAGGGATGACTATTCAGCGATGCGCCGTGCTCAGGAGACACAAGACGATGAATTTGTTCCTTTCGCATCTAATGAATCACCAAATTATGTTCAAGACGGCGATCAGGACAGTTTCCTTGAGACTGAAAACAGTATATTATCAATGTTAGATGATCCTACTCTAGGGGTCACGCGCGAGTACAAAAATAAGATGGAACAAATGTTACACATGGAGAACATTCTGGAAACTGTGAGCTATAGTTCTCGCTTTCCTTCTGAAAGCTGTACACACTCCACAGACTCCTCTCCATCTGATATCCCTGTATTTTCTATAGACTCATGGAAGGGTAGAATGTCCGCGGCCAAAGATGCTGAAATTCTGCGAAGAACGACTACTATCTCTTGCAAAAGTAAACAACCCGTCGCAATTTCCTCCACATGCAAACGAACATGGGACAAAGTATTTCTTGTTACTCAGAACGAACTAGAGCAGGAATACTCACCCCGCGGTGTTCCTAAGCCATTGCAAGATCGACATGTCGCAATCCTTTCTCAAACTATTGCGTCATTTAATCTCAATTACGAGCAAGAGTTGGCATTCACAATTGTTGCCCACAGTGTACATCATCACGACACTGAACCACTTCGCATGTACATTGCCGGAATGGCCGGTACAGGGAAGTCGCAGGTCTTGAAGGCATTAATGTCATTTATGGAGCTAAGATCTGAATTGTACAGAATCAAAGTTCTTGCACCCACTGGCTCATCTGCCTGCAATGTGGATGGCAGCACCATTCATTCTATGCTCTGTTTTGGAAGAGGTGCTCAAGATATTACATCCTTACCTCCATCTGTGCTAGAAAAACTACGAGGGAATTTCAAAGACGTTGATATTATTTTCATCGACGAAATCTCAATGATATCCCTGACTCAATTCTACTTCATCTCGGCATATCTTTCATCTGCATTTCCCGAGAGTGGAGAGGCGTTCGGAGGAAAACATGTGATTGTTGCAGGCGATTTTGGGCAGCTGCCTCCTCCTGGTCAAAAGGACCGGGCTTTATATTGTGAGACACTTTCTTCATGGTCTGAAAATCTCTCACTCGCTCTCCAGCAGGATATAATTGCACAAGCGTTATGGCATCAGTTCATTACGGTTGTAACATTGTGGAGAAATATGAGGCAGGCTGGTCTGTCGGAAGATGACCGAAATTATCGGAAAGCACTTGTTAACGCACGTATGAAGAGCTGCGATCAGAATGACCTCGCCCTTCTCCAATCTCGTGTTGTCAATCGTTCTGTGTCCTCCCCTCGTCTGAAGGGAGTGAACGGAGCTGTTCCAAGCATTATCACTGCACTTAATTCGCATCGGGATGCTATCAATAACGTTGGATGTAAGGCATTCGCCAAAGCCCGTGGGCTTGTTCTTCATAGATTCCATTGCATTGATTCCTGGGGTACTGACAAAAACGACGACTCCACGCGAAAGACTCAAAAAATGTACCAGACCACGCTGAACCCTCGCAGAAAGACTAACAAAATCGGAGCAGATTTACAGAAAATCTTGCGGGAGAGTCCACCAAGCCTGTGTGAGCACGTTGCAGGGGTCTTGGAGCTGTGCAGAGGGATGCCAATTCTTCTGAAGAACAATGAGGCGACTGAACTTTGTGCTACCAATGGTGCTGAGGCTATAGTGTACGACTGGAACAGTCATTTTATGCCAACGGGAGAGGAGGTTTTGGATGTATTGTTCGTAAGGTTAATTAACCCTCCAAAGCAGATCAAGATCGAAGGTTTGCCTGAGAATGTCGTTCCCATTCCACGTGTTAAAGAGAGGATAAAATGTACTTTAAAATTGAAGGAGAAACCTATTATGGTCATATACCGTGATCAGGTTCGGGTTCTACCAAATTTTGCGATGACAGATTTCGCCTCACAAGGGCGGACTAGACCTGAGAACCCTTGTCATCTTAAACACTGTCGCACATCCCAGTCTCTTTATACTTGCCTTTCTCGTAGTTCCTCCTTAAGCAGCTTAGTGATCCTCGAAGGCTTCGACACCAACAAACTTCAGGGCGGTCTTCCAAGGGCTCTCAGACGTGAGTTCCAAAACCTTGAGATATTGGCTGATTTGACCCGCATGAAAGCATCTGGGGAGCTTCCCTCCCATGTCGTGTACTCAGATCGTAATTCCGCTGTAGCCGCTTACCGCCAGTGGAAGGGCATCCGACATGTACCACCGAACCTTCATTCGTCTCTCTCGTGGGCCAAAGATCCCTCCTCCTTTGAGTTTCCATTACAGCCTAAACCACCCTCCACAAAAGCCTGTAAAAAGAAATCCAAACAAACTGCTGCTTCAGCCCGCACACAGGTGAAGGATGGTGCATCGCTGAAGCGCAAAACGGAAGCTTCACTAGAAACAGGTATGTCGAGTAAGAAAAGCCGACAGCATCTGGCTTCAGCGGATTCTTTGAACGAGGGTTTATACGCATTTCCGTGGGATTCAACAGATTGGAGTTGCGCGTACGATTCGTTGTTTACAATTCTAATCAACAGTGAACTCAGCGAAGGATCTTGTGCTCAATATTTCCGTTCAGGTTGCATGTCCCCTGCATTGAGCGTACTGCTCAGAGAGTTTTCACGCATTCGGGATGGCTCCTGTTCTCCTGATATTGCCCGAAATTGTATTAGAGACACTCTTTCCACAATTAACAGTGCATGGTTCCCAAGACATGGACGTGCTTTGACTGCTGTAACCGATGTATTTGCCACTCTATTTGAAAGGCCCATCATGTTTAAGGTCAACATACGCTTCTGTACAATCTGTGGTAGGAGGTTGGTGGACCCGTTAAACTCTTCCTCTACTCCTTGCTATGTCGTGAGGCGGAACGCCAGGCTGGAATCTGGTCAAAATACACCTGTTTCTGAATGGATACAGCGTTATTTTAGTAAGAGCACCACGGAGCAGTGCTGCGGCCGCCTTTTGACGAGTCAGGTGGTAATAAGAGACCCTCCTCCCGTAATACTAATTGAATTGCCGAGTGAGTCGAACGTGCTGATTGATCGAGATATCTTTTTACCTGTTGAAGATCAATTGGAACTTCGACGTTGGGCGTTAAGGGGCATTGTTTACTTAGGTGGCTCTCACTTTGTGTGCCGTTTCTTCGACCAGAGAGGTCGTGCATGGGTGGCTGACGGCGCTCTACACGATGATACTTGTGTGATTGAGACAACGACAGACACTGACCTCAACGTCTGCCTTGGACGACAGGCATCTCACCTAATCTACATGCTCACCTAGTTGACATAACCTGTTATATAAAGTACGCCTTCGATATTTGCTCCATCCTCTAGATACAACGACTCAAGGCTCTGGCACCTCGGGGTGACGAACACACTCGACTTCGCCCCCCCCTGCGCTGTATCACATCGTATTGTATAGCATCAAACGGGACAATTGGGGGGTGATTGCAGTGCAGCCTCAGCAGCGGAGGATGTATATATATGTCGAGAGAAGGAGGGGGAGGATACAACACACCACGATGACTCTCGAACAGGCATAATCACTGAGGCCTCAATACTGAGGTGCAAGACGGCGAAGAGGGAGAGGATGGTGCCGGGGCGAGGAGGTCCGAACACGGATTCGGTGAGCTCGAACCCACTAGCAGCATCAGACGTGGAAGGCGGGAGCATCGGGCACTCTAGAACGTTGCCACGGATTGTCGTAGAGGCGGGAGGTGAGGAGAGCTTGATGTTGGGCAGACGCGGAGACGAGGGTACGTCGTCCATCGAGTGGTCGCGGCCGTTGAGGGAGATGAGGGAGTCGGGGATGCCGAAGCTGCGGATGGGGACGGGAGTGCAAGGTGGCTGGGATACGCTGCACTCGGTAGAGGAGGGTGTCCAATCATCCAATCGTCCCTTCGCTCGCGGCGATCACGATGGAGGTGACGATAGGAGAGCACCCGCCGCGTTGGGTCCTCTAGAGGGGGCTTCAGTCTTCGCCTCCGCTTCAGGGTCGACGAGCTTGTCCTTCCGCTTCAGCATCAGCGTCAGGTCCGACTCGCAATTCTGAATATCCGCTTTTGCCCTCGACAGCCGCTTGTCCCTCCGCTCCACCTTCCCCTTCAAGTTCGCAATCTCGTCTACTAACGCTCTATGGTCCGCAACCTCCGCAGCAAGAGCAGAAGACATCCACGCAGCCGATTCAAGCGACGGGCACACGTGAGCGGCAGCGGCGGTGGCTGCCTTCTTGAGGTCCACGAAGTGTTCGCCTTGAACCTCGAGCTCGCGATCCTTCTGTTCGAGCTCCATCGCTTGATGCGAGAGAGTCGTCTCGTCCTTCTCGCGCGTCGCCCCCTACAACGCATTGTCCGCGGTCAGATCGCAGATACACTACAGTAATGCACAGCGCATCGTACGTCGAGTTCGGTCAGCGGGCGCAAATGCCCGTCATGAACTGCCCTCAACTCGTCGTCTCGATCTTCGACGTCAAGGAGATGATCGTGGCATCCCGATCTCCGAGCGCCAACTCGAGCTCCTCGTTTGTCGCCGCTTGACAAATCGACTAGCTTCGCGATAAGGCGAGAAGGGTGCAGCCTAACACGGGATGAGTGACAGAAGAAAGGGAAGAAGAGGGGGGAGGCATACCTCGAACGCATCCCTCTTCCGTGCGTGCACCTTCGCATCACGCTGCAAGCTCCTGATCGTCTCTCAGAGAGCCTCGATCTCCGCGCACTGCTCAGCGATTGTCTACGACGGGACGCAGGTGAGTCAAGATAACAAATAATGCGCATATATTCCGGTCACCGTCGTATCCTCAACATGCCGCACCCTCTGCTCCTCGATAATGGCCGCATTGAAAGTGTCAGACTCTTCGAGCTCCTCGATCCTCGCCTCATACGAAGTCATCACAGCGTCCTTGTCCTCGATGTCCGCCTTGACAGCCTCGAGATCCTCACGGAGCCGGTCGACAGAGACTGACAGCGCGGCGTTCTCGTCCTGAGAGATATGGAGATCGCGGTGGGCCGTCTGCTGGGATGCGACGGGGTCATCGAGCTTCGCCTCGGCGGCCTCGGCATGCGCGTGTTGAGCTTCCAGGTGGGCTTCTACCGCGCTGGTGTGGGCTTCGAGAGCGGCGAGCTTCTCCCAGGGCTTCTTGTTCACGACGCGCTTCGCCATCAGCTCCGCCCGACTTGCCGCGATGTCGCACTCCAGCACCTCGAGGAGGAGCTTGTCACTGGTGCTACTGGCGTGCGCCACGTCGAGGTCTCTGCGAAGCTGATCGAGAGTCGCAGACACGGCTTGTATCTCCGACGCGTGCGATACCGTGGCCTCTTCAAGGCGTACTTCAGCAGCCACCGCCCGAGCCCGTGGCGAGTCCTCGTTTGTCTCGGCGGTGCGGATGTGCGTGTGAAGGGAGGCGGTCTCTGCAATATGCTTGTCCTTGAGCTCCTCATTCGCGGATTCTTGAGTTGTAGTCTCCGCACGGCTAGCCGCGAGAGCACACAATAGAACGTCCTTCTCGGCGCTGAGCATTCGCTTGCGGTTCTCGAGGAACGTCAGCACCTGCTCATCATCGAAACGGAAGAGGTACTCACCTCGGCCTGCTCCTCGACGCCTTTCATTCCCACCCGTAGTTGCTCGATATCTTCATCCTTCGCCGCACAAGATCCACATTGACTGGATATGGCTGCTTGTGTCCTTCTGGCATCGGAGCGCACAGAGACGCATTCAGGTAGAGAAACGCGGGCCACCGGCGTACATCCTCTCCACCGGGTTGACGCATCTGTAAGCCCCAATAAGGTCAAATACGGACGAAACAGTGCGATAAATGGTACGCACTGATCGAAATCTTGACGTGGCGGGCAGGAATAAACTTGTGGAAAACGTAAGAAGTCAGCATGTAGCACAAAGACTGCAATGGGGCAGAGAAAAACGCACGTTTCAGTCATGGAAACTAAGCCAAAAAGGGCCCCGAATGCTCCTTACGGACCGCCGCGTCGGTGACGTAGCCTAGATGAGGTCCTGCTCGGGTCGCTTACGTCGCTCGTACGCTGTTGACCCGTGCTTGCTCTCCGAAGAGAAGAAACCAACACCATAAACACAGCCTCATAAGCTCCCCTGGAAGAGCTCGCTGCGGGCTAGGTACCACTGCTTCGAGTCGCGCTACGACTCTCCGCAGCTGGACACCTCAGTGACGGTAAGAAAAAGGATGGGGCCGCGTTTTGAAAATTTGATACCTCAGCGACAACATTCCCACAGAGGCGCAGTACTGTCACGTGACTGGGCGTGCAGTGCCTGAGCGGGCTTGTGCACGGCCCTAGTAGCATGCGCATTGGTGTGGTACGTTACCCGGGCAGTATCGACGCCGAGCACGCAGTCGATGCTCTCGTTCACCGACATTACCTGGGAAGAACGCTCGTGGAGGAGTGACAGCAGGAGGACTCACCCTGAGCGATGTCTTCGTGACGAACCCACTGTCCATGAACACACTGCGAGTCACCGGCCCCGCAAGCAGCTCGTACTCGCTCGCGTTCTTCACGCTCGCCTCGATGAACACTGCTGTATTGAGTCGCGGTAAGCACACTAACTTCATTCCGCATGAAAGGCGATCGCCAGTAGGGCCAAACGGTAAGGTGGATCCATTTGAGGCCCACCCCTTGCCACGGATATATAGGGGACCGGAGGCACGTCGGTGAAGTCCGTCAAAAGATTGCTGGTCATTGAGTTAAGTGAAAGGTATGGGTTGGGCTACATGCTCTTGCAAGAATAATGATGGCCATCTATACAGGTAGAATAGCAACATGTCGACGATCTCAGTGTTCAATATCATGATGCAGAGTGCGTGACTGCAACGTACTGTAGACGGTTGTTGTAGCACGTCTGCACAAGCACGATCTCTGTTGAAGGATAGCTTGTTGAGGCGGAGTACTAGGCGTAGCGGGGCCTGCAAGCAGCAGCAACATAACAGGGGTTTTCCGACACGTAAAGCATGGTCGAGGTCCCCCCTGTCGTGTGCGCACGCTATGAGTGGAGACGGATGAGGGCAAGAGCGCAACGCCGTCGTAACACCTACAGCGAGGATGGTGTCTTCCCTTGGGGTACGGATCGGGTACTGATTACCCACGGATATATCTGTCTCCCCCCTTGAACTTTCACAGCGATGGGTCGCGCAGGACACCACAGTCGCAATACGGAGAGGTGATTGCCATACTGGAAGCAACGAAAAAGTAGATTTCCTTCATCTCCCATGGCTCTTAACCGGAACAGATGGCAGACAAGGGGCTTCGACAAACATGGAACACACAAGCGGACAGACGTACGACGCGCGGACGGCCATATGGGCATATGAAAAGAGAGACATGCATCTGCGAGCACGGACGGCGCTGGCGATGATCTGGAGACAGCGACGACTTCAATGGTGATGGGCAGGCAAGAGAGAGACCGATAACGGGCCATTCGTGGACGTACGTCGCCCCAGCTTTGTGGAAATTCATATGATACTGTTACACTGCGCTAGTCACATCCTTAGGTACCTCCTCTTCGCTGGCCTGCTTCTCGACAACCTCCCGCTGCCTCCATAGGCCGAATGCGCTGATTCTACCCTGGGACAACATTCCATCCTTCGCTGGTCCTTCTTGGCTACACTCACCATCCTCCATCTCGGAGTCTTCGCCACGGTGTTCTTCGTCCAATGGAAGGAGAAACTATTGCGATTTCCTATGAGTGCGTCGTTCTCGGTCTACAAGATGGAAGCTTACCTCCAGTTCAGACTTAGAGTGCGATCGAATGACATCTTCGAGTACCAATGTCATCACATGCTTCCCGCGGAACTTCATCACGTCGATGGTGACGGACACAGCGACAAAGTCGCCGGCTCTTATCGCTGCCTCTGGAAGCTCAACGATCTCGTCGCCTTCAAATTTGCCTATTTCGATGCGATGATCGACGACGTAGTCAGCCTCGATGGCCCGAGCCTTGTTTTCCGGGTCGTCGATGGCGCGCAGTACTGACTGCGGTTTGCCAGTCCGCATCCCGCGAACCTACGGATGGTCAACATCGACTGCTGCGGCTTCAATGGAAAATACTCACATAAGTGAACACCGGACGACTGCAGTAGATTTCGTCTGAAGACACCGACGGTGATTGTACTTCGGCTCCTCGCACTTGCGATGAAAAGAGCTGACGAATGAGTTCCAATGTGTACAGCTGATGATTGAAAGCGTCTGCCCATTGGCCCCCTTCAAGGACCAGGAATTGCTTGGCCGTTTGCGCACGAGCCAGGTGTCTTCAGGTAGTGCGTATTAGCCTATCTGCATATATACGAGGTGCCGTTCACTTACCCTGTCCAATTTCCTAGAGGTCCAATCGAAAGCTTCTTGACGACACCGTACAGGATAACAGTAACCTTCGTTCGAACATTGTCTGAGAAGACACGGGGCGAGTAGTAGAGAGTGGCGACTCGCGACCGGTCTCCACGAAGAAGGGAAACTGTGGCCCAAGCGCACAGCTCATCGTACGTCGCTGGTACAATTTCCCATGGATCCAGCTCGTCTAGTGCGCGACCGTCGTCGATGATGTCTGACAATGTATTAGGAAATTGGAACTTGAGCAATTCAGAGCTATTGAACACTTCAAAATATGTCAGAAATTACAAAGGTGGCCGCAGGGAAGGACGTCACCTGTGAGCTGGGACATGATATCGTATGGGTAGGGTTTCGAGGGGCAGCAGCGGGGCCTCCGATGCACTCGTTCGTTCATCTCAGGCCTTCGCCGACGACGCCGCTCCATACTCAGGAGTTCAATTTGCCACACTGCGGATCTGGGCCCGGTGCAATGTATATTCGATCAACAAGCCGGAATGTCTGCCGAGTAAGAAATCTAGATAAAAGTTTAAGCGCTGTTGAGGTATAGGGCTGCATCATCTGTTCGCTCTGCCGCGACCTTGCTCGTCTTGACCTTATATCTTTACGATTAACCCTCAGAGTTTCCCTCCTCCTCCTCTACCATGTCTGACACTTCGCCCAGCAAACGCACCAGCCACTCTACCGAGGACACCCCTCGAAAGCGAGCGAAAGGCGAGGCGCCGTCAGCCACCGGACGTACCACCCGGGCTCGGCACCAGGTGCAAGTCGAGGAGAAGCAGCCCACCCCTCCTCCGTCGAGCCCTCCCCAAGCTCCGTGAGTAATTCATTCTCGTTCTCTATTTCCCGGCTTATGCAGTTGTCCGCCAGTCCATCGCCAATGCGACATGAGCAAACCCCCTCGGAGACGAGTGGGCGAGGAGATGCAACCGAATTGGCTGGGAAGCCGGTGAGCTCAATACTATGTGAGGCAAACAACGTCTGGACTTACCCACTTTCAGAGGCTGCCCACTCCTGAATGGCAGACGACAACAACCGGACAACTCTTAAGCGAGGACACGATCCGGTACGTTGCGACCCTTTTTCTCTCCTCGACATGCTCTCACATCTCGTGCAGCAACATAGCTCGTATTGAGCAGACTAAGGATGTCAATAAAGGCATATACAGCGTCAAGAACATCCCTAAGACCGTCGACTGGGGCAAAGGCTCCGCAAACGACACTACACTTTTCTGCGGTTCGTCTCCGTTGACGATCGTCTTCGCTGGAGAAGTTGACACCGCGTCCTTCACCACCAACGATGGAGAGCTCAAACCGCACGTATTCGTGACGTTGTCTACAGTCCCTGAAGATCTCACGACGATCCTCAACAATTTCATAGCCGAGCTGGCGACTTATAAAGGTGAGTAACTCGACTTCGAAATGCGGTACCGCCCCGAATACTGAAGCCTTCCAGGCGGTAACCCCAGAGAGGGTACCGTATACGTCGGGAAGAAGTCGACCAAGAAAACGCGTGGAGGGCAGAACACACCTTCCCCGTTCAAGGCGGTTTACGACGCGGTCACTCAGGGGTATGGTGTTCCTCACACCGACCTCCGTTCCATCTCGCACAACGACGTTGTGTTCCGTGACATCTTCGCCGTCGAGGCAACGGTCCACCGCTACCGCGTGAACGACGAAGGCAAGGTGATCTGGGGAGGGCCTTGGGGGCTGTGGAAGGTATCCCTCGATATTACTCGCTTGTACCGGCTCCAAGTAGGTGTTGACGTCGAGAGCGACGCCTAAACGCGAACTTTCCTTCTTCTTGTACAGTATATCGAAGTGTGACTGCTTGTATTCAGAATGAAATGTGTTCTATCTACGGCGTCAGCACGAATCGTCTGAGGTATAATAAATTTGGCGCTTGGGCAGCAAGGGACGACCCTTAAAGGTGGCGTTCACCCTCACGAGTGTTCCTTCTCGTCAAAGCCCCCATACCACAACGCCGAATCTTCACCATTGAGATGACGTCCTCGGTGAGTTTTGTTCTGACAACGTTGTACGCTACTGATCACTCGGCTTAGACAAGGAGTGTCAAAGGGTACCGTTTCTGCCACAAGGGCGAAGCGCATACCTTTCACGTGACGATCCGTCATTTTGACATCGGCCGCGGGTTCGACGTGCCTCTATTTGAGAATGTATTCACAACTCAAGGGCACGTTGGGAAGGAAGAGACGACCGTCTCTGCGCGAGGTCCTCTTTACCACGTCTTCTTCACTGAGGAATCAAGCACAGACCAGCCCAACGAGGCGCTGTTGCTGTTGGAAGATGGCCCGGCATTCGCAGGAGAAGTCGTTGTACTGCGCAGGGCGGTGATGCAAGACCGGTACGTCCACTTTCGGCCGGGGGACAAACAAGGTGCAGTCAATGCGGTTATGGAGTACGTCCATTTTTCTTGGCATCCTCTCAGAACTTGACGGATTTCCAGGGTCATGCGCAAGGTGAAGCGCGAGGGGCGGTACGAGTGGCACGAATATTAGTCTCTCAACCTCTGTCTTCGAGTAGATCCGCACGATTCATTCCAGCTGAATGACCATGTGGTCATCTTCGTCCCGTTGCATGGTCTTATCCGTAACTTCCCAGCAGGTCTCATAAGACGCGAATCAGGGTCACCTGTGTACTGAGGATGCTTCAACAATATTCCCGATGAATGCAGACCTGTTTTTTGCATTGTTTGCACCCATTAATTTGCTCGGCGCAAGTGGACGTCCCACATGACCTTCCGGCGATAGGGCATGCTACATGCGGTCTGCATTGCCTGACTCCACTACGCTCCTCAGTGTGTAGCTCCCGCTATCCATCTGTGGCGTCGCGCAGCACCTGCACCTTACATCTTATTTTTAGAAAAAAGGTCTCGACCTCTTGGATCTACTCAGTCATTTCACGCAGACATCCGCTGACGTCGTTATAATGGTGCCTCGCAGCAGACGCTTCGCGTGTGGCGCTCAGTAAGGATGAATGCATGATGTCGTGTGCAAAAAGTCTTGTGAGGTGCTACTCACATGGCACATTCATTGCATAAGTAAACAAGATTCAGACGTCATGTGGAGCCTGACGGCAGCACCCAATTGTTTGTCACTCAGTCCTGAGGGATATCCGATTGGTGCACGACAAGAGGGAAACGTGTACCATCCCTAAAAGTGTCCTACATTCAAAAACGAATACAAAATGTTGTGTATAGTTTGTTAAGCAGAAGCTTGAAGAACAGCGATCTTCAGGTAGCCCTATTGGGATAAAGAGCTGCATCAATCACTGCTGCTTTTAAAAGGATGAGAGGCGAAAACCTTACTAGTGCAACCCAGTCTCTGTTAGAAATACGAACATATGGTAGCGATGAGAGCCTCGATGTTGCTCTTCTACCAAAACGAGTATAATGCCAATGCACTCTCCCTCAGATGAGTAAAGGAGGATGAGAATTGAATGTTGTCTGCCTTGGAGGCGATACACAGACAGATCACGGGAAGCTCGGCGACGCAGCATCGCAGTAGTGAGTTAAAGAGAATGTGGATGGTTAGACGGCAGTGCAGAGCCTTGGGGGCGAGTCTGATGGTCACCAGGAAGAGACGCGAAGGCGGAGGAATGAACAAAGGGGCGCGAAGAGACGCGACATAGTCTCGTGACAGAGGTTCTCGCGCCACACAGACTGTAGAAGAGTGGTGACGGCTGATGGAGTACCACACCCCCGCTCTGCGCAATGACTACCAGATGCTAAAGACCGGCAGGGTGTCTGATATACATTCGGATGCCCATTGGAATGTGCTACTAGTAAGCGTTGTCGTGCTTGTACTACGACCTCCCTAGTATATACACCTCCATAACACGGTATTCTAGTCCTGCACAATGGTCCAGAGGATCTCGAATGACTTGGAACGTTACCAAAACCACGTCACTTGGTTTCAACGACGCAAATGACATGAGGCGATGTCGGCCTGCATGATCACTCGAAGCATCATACACCTTGATGTGGTACTATATGGACTGTCAATGGCAAACTCTTATCGGAGATACGCGTCCATACCTGATGGGATGGATGATCGCATAGTGTGAATGTTCGCAGAGGACGGTGGACAGGCGGAGTCAGTGTCCGTGCCGTATGCATAGTCTGAAGCTGTGTGAGCGCAAGAGCGTCTATCTCCCGGACGAGAGCTAGGGAGATTCGTGAGATTGTTGGCCGGCCTTCGCCTTCGCAGGTTCGTGCCTCGATAATGGTGGTGACACATGATATCGAGGCAGGACCTTTCGAGTCCACGAGGATGTCTTCGAGAGGACCCTCGCCCCAAGACAGTTTCGTGGGGGAGTCTTCAAGGGCAATGCTCCAGCTTGCAAGCTCTCGCGGTTTGATTGCTAGAGAAGAGATGCGCCTGAAAACCGTGAGGACCTTACGACAGAACGATCTCGGATGATAGTACCTGGCTTGTGACTCGCTGATGGATGCGGGAACGAGGTGAACGGACAGCGGATGACTCGGGGCGTCATTGGCTGACATGGCGGGCGGAAGACGTCTGATCAACAAGAGACGAGAAGCGCGCAGCATTATATACTTAGAACGACATAGGGGTGTGTTGAGGGCTTTCGCCGCGTGACATCATTACAGCGTCTAGAATGGTGTTGAACTTGTTGTACCGCGGGGACGACCCCGCCGGATCCGATCATTACGGCGTCTAGAATGGTGTTGAACACTCTGCATGTCAAAGAGGGCGACTGCAGCAGTGAAAGAGAAAAAAGATTTGGCAACTTCCATTAAGTACATGAGTGGGTCCCAGGATGACAAGAGAAGACGTATAGTAATGGGGCGATAGGAAGGTAAAATAGCTGGGAGGAAAAGTGGGGTAGTGTCGGTGATGTGAACAAGGAAAGGGTGCCTGGAGAGTAAGGGTAACGATGAACATACTACTACTGAGAAGCACTGGGCAGAAACGAATTATAGCTATGGTTTTGTAGAATCGGATCCGGCGGGGTCGTCCCCGCGGTACAACAAGTTGACGAGCCGGTCTCTGGAGGTCGGAATACCAGTCACGTGCGAAGGCGCCGGGCAAATCGTGTAGTAAGGCGCTTATTTTGTGTTTCTAAACAGAGAGCAAAATGGAAAGCCCAATTATGGATTCGAACCCTCGACATTTCGTCTCCCCATCCGTCACTTTACCAACTGAGCCACTAGTCCTTTGAGATAGGAATGAGTAGTAGGAGTATATTACCACTTTTTGTTCCCATTCCCGGGTCTTATAGGGCGCCTCCCCCCTTGCTCCCGGCGCCCAGATACCGGGTGCACTCCGATCTCCGGATTAAGGCTCCAACCTTTTATTTTACTTGTACGCCGAAGCCATAAATAAAAAGGAAACGGATATAAAAGATTGTAAATAGTTTATACACAGTAAACACAAGGTTCATAGGCGCTAACTAAGCTAGAGGTAGAGTGACGTCGAGAACACCAGTGCGGAGCCAGTGTTTCACGCACATGGCCTCTGTGACTGTCTGTGCCTTCAACGAAGATCGAACGTCCGTGCAGAGGTGGCGTGACGACGAAAATAGACGTTCAATTGTGACGCTTGTAGCGGGAATGGCAAGGAAGTCCCGTGCCATCTGGGCTACCACTGGAAACGATCCAGCATGCGTCTATGATGGAGTTAGAACCACAAAGCAGAACAGATAGTAGTTAAACTGACCTTCCACCAGCTAAGGGGATCGCTGAGGCTCCCGGCTGTCCCTCCCTCGCCAGCAAGGTACCGTTTGAGCTCGGCCATACTATCCGTATTTACTGTAGTGTTGCCGGTGTCACCAAAATCGACGTGGCATATCTCGTCGAGGCCACTGCTATCTGGTGCGGCAGACGGTGTTGTAGTGGGCTTCGTCGGCATCTCCTTCCCAATCTCCGCAGCATACTCGCCAAAAACATGTGTGAAGAGTGCTTCGGCCTTGCTTTCCCACCCATCTCCAAGCCGATTGAACCACTTGGCACGGAGAGAGGGGTGTAGCACTTTATAATATATATAAGCTCTGGCACTGCCAGTGTGTATCCAGGATAACAAGAGTCACTCACCAGTCGCCAGAATCGTGTGATGAGACTGCTTGGCATGCTCGAAGTATTTGTTGAGCTTAAGGAGACCAGCGGCCATAGCATTCCGAATGCGAGGGTCGAGTTGCGGATCGTTTACCCGTTCCTCCATATCAGACTGCATGTGCGCATACGCAGGCAGGACCAAAGGAAGCGTAGGTGTTCCGGAGCGGGACATGCTCTTCGTGATAACGGTGAAGATCTGAAATATCTTATGAGCCTCCAATGCGACGTATAATGTCAGCTTACTCGTACGAACCTTGAGAGATTCTCCTATCTGGTGAAGGTTTGTCCACTCTGTGGCCGAAAGGCTGAGGAGGTCTCGAAGTCCCTTGGTCTCGAAAACCCAGCAAGAAATTGCCTGAGAGGAGATCATCGACGACGACCATGCCATCATCAGCACCGTGTCCGGCCCTGAGTTCTATGTGAATACATGCACGTACTTCACGTAGCTCGTAAGCCCGTTGAATCATGGCATGGGTGTAGTTCCATCGTGTCGTAACATCACGCACAACCATGAGCTTGCGGAGGCGTGAGTGTTCGGGCTTCTCATCAGACTTGTACACACGTTCTGCAATGCGCCGGAAGTGGTCACGGCGCTGAGGCGATGAGACGATCTTATTGACAATGAGTCGTAGCTGTGAAAATTCAAAGTAAGCATTCTGAGTAGGCTGATAGACATAGTAGGAAACGAAGTAGGTGGGCGCCTCGGATCTTACCTTCTTGATCGAGTGTATCGGTTCGTTCCCAGATAGCCCTTCATCCAGCTCGATATCGCCGTCGTCCTCAAATGTATCTCCACCTTCCCCCGCATCCCCTTGGCGTGTTACCCGGATGTCTCGATCCTCGGCTTCGTCTTCTTCATCAAAATCATCTTCATCGTCACCAGGAGCATCGTAGTGAAATGGTAAGTGCTTGTTCCACAACTCATAATAGTCGGCGAGGTCAGGATCTTCGACATCGAAGAGCTCACTGAGGATCTTCTGAACCACTAGGTTGACAACATGGGCGATGCATCGAATCTGCCCATTCTCGGGAGAGAAATGGAGGCCGTATCTGTGTAAGAGGAGGAGGGCAAGCGCTCGGGCAAGCACGTCGTTAACGGATGCATTATCCATGGTCATGCTGAGGAAGTGGATATGGAAATGCGAGGTCAGTCTATATTCAGTTATCAAATAAAGAAAGAGTTAATCTTATCTTGTTCAACCCTCCCCTTGTTGCTGCAGACCTAACGAATGCGCGAGCCGCCGCGTTTCCCTGGTGTTCATCACTCTGAAGGTGGTAGAAATCAATCAACCTTTCTTCTACGAGCTCCCAGTCGTCGTTAATGAAGTGCGCAAGCGATCCGGCAAACGAGAAGATCATCTGTTTATTGGTCCAAGTGTCTGTTGAGTAAGCAATCTTCGACTTCACGTTCTATAACGATCAGAGGTGAATTCAGTGTCAGAATAACAAATTTGTGTTTGAACTTACGGTGAGCTCCTTGACGATCTTGTTATGCAGCTCCGCGAATATTTTGGTGAGCTGATTTCTCACCGTAGTGTCCAACGGAAGCTGAAACTTGATCTTCAGATACTTGAATAAGCGCGCAAGGGCCGGCGACTCCCCTGTAGTGAAGGCTAAGTCATCTTCGAAAATCCAGGTGGCAAAAACACGGTAAAACCCCTTCAACGTAGGTTCTACTGCAGGATTCATGGCGCCCTTCTTCAGAAACCCTTCAAGAAGCTCCACACTTTTACTGGTAGAGTGTCGAACTTGTCCATGGCCACTAGCCGAGCCTGCCTCCGAGCCTGTTGCCGTCGGAGGTTCTTCTCCCAGTAACTCAGAATGGGCTTTCTTCAAGTGCGTCGAGAGGTTACCAAGGTTTGGTCTCGGACTCTCCGCATCCCAGTCTGGTGAGGGCCCTTCCACTGTGCGGACAACTGTTCTGATACTGCACCGATCTTCAGACACCCTTATTAGGTTTATGCAGTCAAGAAACCACTCACACGTCGCAATGCTTGCACTGGAACCGCCAACGGGGACCCTTGGGATCGGCGACAGGGACAGGATCTGAATAGTGTAGCAACGTGTGACTCGTTGGTCCACGCCGAGTCTTGCCGCTCGCCTGCGCTAGCTCAACCTTACGAAGAGCACCTTTCCCATCTGACTCCTCTTGAGAATCGAAGTCGGCAGCACCAGGTACGTGTGCATTTGTCTTCTTGTGCGACGCCTAGAGCACTAACATGAGATCTTTGGAAGCACCCCTACATATGAATAGCATAACACACCGGTGGACGTTTGTACTTTCCAGACGCTGATCGGCGCTTCTTCGTTGTGTCACTTGGCTTGCATTTGTCCTCCTCGCTCTCGACTGCGTCATCTGCCTCAATAACACCTTGCTTAGCCTTCTTCCGCTATAGGTATGTCAATATCAGTACGCAATAATGGTATTATTGAATATATAAGACGCACACGGGGATTGTCGACTTCCTCAACAATCTCCTCTCCGTCTGAATCAAAAATACGATCAGGGGAAGCCGGCTCAGCCACACGCTTGCGTGGAGGCTTGTACGTCTTGTCCTCCTCGACATCATCAATGAGATCTGGCCCTATTATGTACCGGTGAGTATTAATTTAATTAAGTTCGAAGAATAATCAAACTTACGTGTCTTCCCCTTCAAAACAACGTCGAGGGGAAGCTGCTTGAGTGCCCCACTAGCAGCCCCCCTCGTGGCGCCCTTTGCCGCACCAGCTACCTCGCCGGTGGCTCTGCTTACGGTTTCTCCTGCAGATATGGCATCAGAAGTGGTGGAGGTGTTTTTATCGTGGATTAGAGCTGCAGCACGTGAGGTAAGGGCCGGAATCTTCAGCGTAATCCCAGTAGACGGCGGCAAACTGATCCAGGATGGTTAGAAGAGCAGTATACATATATGATAAGCACCATACTAGTACGTACATAACAAGAACTCTTAGCTCTTCTGCAATGCGTTGAAGTTTGATGTTAACTAGGTCATATGGCGGCGATCCAGAGTTCGTATCCGACAGGAATTGCACCAGGTACTTGTTCACCATGTCCATCCCATAGCGGCCGCGTCGAATGTGAAGGAGTCGGCCAGTAGCACCACAGCAGTCTTCCCCAAACAGGATATCGAAGCGGCAGTTGAAGGTATGCCATCCGTCTTCACCGCTGACCGTTGTCATTGTGTGGTAGATAAGATCAGATGTCTGACCCTCCGCTATGCTTGTAGGCAGGCGTTCACTGAGGCCCACGATCTCCTCGACCAATTGCTGTGCACGGAGAATATGGGCCTCCGGCGGAGTGGAGAGCGCTGCCATGGCTCGAAGGCTTGCGCTGAGAGTGGTAGACTGTAGTGTTGAGGCCCTCAACAATGCAGCTATCAGATTCAAAACGATGTGCTTATCGAAACTCGTGGCACACAATATCACTACTGAGGTCCTCGTGCGGTCATAGCGCATCGGGGGAGTTTGGTTTTTGCGTCTACCAAGTGCCCGCCGCCCAGGACTCAGGATATCCCAGAATGGCAAAGCATCGGCCAAAATCCACGTGGGCAGACTTTCGGGAATGTTCGTACACTAGATATGGATACAGCGCTGCCCTGATCGCTGATATCTCATCACGACTCGGGCGGTGAGTTCCGTTCTTGGGAGTAACCTTTTGTTTACCTTTTATAAACGGTTTACATCATTGTACCCCCACTGGTGTACAATAAAAGGAAAAGTACAACGTTGTAACCTTTTATACACAGTAAATACAATATAAGGTTGGAGCCTTACTCCGGATACCGCTCCCGACATCAGCCTGCCCCCGGCCTCTGGACACCGACAACCTCCCGGTCTTCCCCCTTTCGGTCGACGCTTAGTGCTCGAACTACCCAAACAATAACTTCATTAGCAGTACATACACAGTACGGCCCTCCCCGCCCCGGTACCCAGATGCAAGGGGGACGGTATCCAAATACTGGGGATGTTGCCGGTATCTAGAGGCCGGGGGCCGGTATCCGGATCCCGGGGGTCTGCCCGATATGTGGATGCCGGGGGGGCGAGGGAAGGCGCCCAATAAGATCTGGGGACCAGGTCCAAAAAGTGGTGATATATTCCCTGTGCTTTCATAGATATCAAATGCCTAGTGGCACAGTTGGTACAGTGTGGGATAGGTAAGGCGGCGGTCGGGGGTTCGAAACAGTGGTTTGGTTTTCTATTTTGCTTTCTGTTTGGAGACACAAAATAAGCGCCTTGCTACTGGATTTGGCTAGGGCCCTTTCACGTGACTGGTATTCCGGCCTCGCGAGACCGGCTCGTCAATTGACCACCAGTATCGCGAGACCGCGACTGAATCCCCTCCGTGCGTTTCCTTCGCTGTCTTAGGGAATGCACTCGCACTCACGATGTGATACACACACACTGGCAGGCTGGGGATGGACTTAAATTCAGCGGATATATCGACCCCGTATTTGGCTGCCTGGCGCTGCAGTTCGGGCCTTCAAAGCAGGTGGAAATCGGGTGAGTTCGTCCTCCTATCAGTCGTTGGTGGCGGAAACTCATGCATCTTCGTCAATCATAGCTGTGGGTAAAACCAGCGATCTCGCTCTGTGTTCCTGAATTGACGATTGGTTCAGGGCTCGTTGCATCTCGAGGCTCCCCCATTGTGGCAGATGCACTCGTAATTGCCGTCACTTGGTGGAAGCTATTTCGCCAAACTTCTCCGAAGAAAGTATTCCTTATGCGCCGCCGGGTGACTCTGACGGACGTATTCTTGCGTGATGGTAAGTATCCTATATTTTGGGAATCTGGGAAACGATCTAACTCGTATGTGGTAGGAACCATCTACTTTGTGTATGTTCATCCGCCATTCACGAACGTTGCATCTTGTGAAGCCCGCTATGTAAACCTCACGAAACCTGCAGATTGCTTCTGATACTGAATGTTTTGGACCTGATATTCACTTTCACAACCGTGAGTCCTTCTGTCGTTCACCCTACAATTCGCACCATCCAACCATGCCTACGCAGATATTCACGGAGGAAGTGTATGGTGGCATAAGTTATATCCCCGACTTCACTGTACCGTACGCCGCCGTTCCTTCCCCCTTGTGTTGCGTAGCAATCACTAAATCTTCTCACGTTGTCCCACAGCTTAACAGCAATCCTCATCTCCCGCTTCCTCATTAACCTCCACGAAGCCCATCTCCGATCCGTTAAGGTCGACTCCGATGACCCGGCCTATATCTCGTCCCACTTACAGGACTCTCTCCCGAGTTTTGTGGCCGCCCCTGGCACTACTGGAGCTACCGGGGAATCGAGGGCAGATCGTGTAGAAGACGGAACGGTCGAAAACGGGGAGGTGGGTGAGGTCGATCATTGGGAAGATAACGCGGGCGGCGTTGAAATCGTGCCTCTTGCGGCGGAGGTGTAGTTGGGGCACGTCGAACTATACGGAGCGCGGGCAGAGTTCAATGCTGCGCTGTTTTACCCTGCGGACACAATACCCGTGCGTACGTGCGTGCGTTCTTGCTTCTTGTACCCTTGGTATCTTGTTCCGTGTCTGTCTCGCGTGCTTGCTTCTGAGTTTGTACTTTATTTATTCGTGGAGATGCATTCAGTTCTTGGGTAAAATATACTATCATGCTTTAGCTACTTGTGTCGTCATTCGCAGTGGTGGAAACGAGGGCCAAGGGAAGAAAATGAATAATTTGTGCTGTATACGAGACATATCATTAGCGTTGGTCAAAAAGTAGGCAGTGAAGACCATCAAGTTGAATGGGAGTGCCACCTGGGCACACGGAAATCTCGTGAATATCTGCATATCGACGTAAGATACCGGAATGTGCGCGCTGAGAGAATAACCAATAAATATAATGTACTTCCTCGATTGAACGAAACCTCTAAATGGAGAATCTTCTAAGCCTCGTCTCCACCCCACCACCCACAAATCACACTGCAGATAGCGTACGTAGAATGAGCCATTTGGTAATATCTGTCGCCGCTTGGCCCAACGGTCTACGAGTGTGCATAGAGCCATAGAAGGACGTGCGGGAGGATGGTAAGACGAGATACATACGTCGGGTAAGTACATTGATTGGGATCACAACACATATGTGCAACGACCATCCTACCTAAGAGCCCCAACCGAGCCCCAGAGGTCTTCTGTGGCTCGGATCCATAGGACGTATGCCCGTAGCCGTCTGGATATTGTTCCAAGACTCCTACGAATGACATGGTGGAAAGTAAGCACCACCCAATGGGGAAAGAGTCGTATCCATAGGGAGGAACTCACGTATAGATACGGACTCTTGATGTCTCTAACGCTGTAATCTCCAGCAGTTCGCTTTGTACTCCACGGTGAGTGAAGTGTTAGAAGGCCATAGCAAAGATGAATCCACTACGAAGGGTCCAGTTGAACATGAATGCCGAATTCAAAAGGACAGAGAATAGTAGACATAGGAAGGTACTCGCTAACGTATACGGACGCCAGCTATCACCCATACGTGTTCGTCATTTTAAAAAGGGAGCCTCCGGAAAGTGGCAACCGAGAAAGACGACGACTGGTAGGGTCCACGCTGTGAGAGCCGTCGCCAGGTGTGCTTGCGAGTCTTTCCTGTGCTGCTCCTAACTCAGGGCCCCGAGTGTACCAGCGGCCTAGGCTGTCGTCGCTTCATGACATGCCTTGGACGGATACCGACGGGCTATTTGATGTACGAGGAGACAAGGAGTACGTCTACAGACACACAAAAGCAACAACGTTTTGCGGAAAAGCGAGCCTTTGGACGCTGAGTTTGATGGGATGGGGCGGGGAAGTCTTGGGGTACATTCGGAAGTTAGTGAACGAATTACAATGGTCGCTGTAGAGAGCGTGAAGGGTCTGCTATTTGGTGGGTTGGTCGTGAACTAAGTGGATGGATTCGATCACGACATCACGGGGTGAGAACACGTAGGAACAGGAGGGCATGAACGTACGCACCCCGAGCGCACTTAACATCGCCCCAAGCCAAGCCCCGTCGCAGGGGGAGCAGGGGGTAGGAGGTATGGCTGTTGTTGGAGAGGTGCGGCTAACTGGGGGGAGGAGCCCCCCGGCCTGTAGCTCTGGGGAGATTGATGAGCGTAGAGCGTAGGCAAAACGAGCAGTGGAGTCCGCAGGAGGGAGCAGTGGACGGACCCAGCCGGCGGCGCCGAGCCGTGTCCCGGGCCGCGCGTCGGGTGGGGTGCCAGTGAAGGGCTTGGCCTTCTTTTTCCGTTCTTGCCTTGTACCTCCACTGGTGGGGTAGCTCGCGTCCGAACCGGGCCTTGCCAGAGTTCGCTCAGTAACGGTACTGCTCACAGGTAGGCTCAGGGCGAGTCGGGTTTCCGGAGGGCGCAGCGGGCGCAGGAGGTGGGGGTTGACGTTGAGAGCGCTCACGAGGTTGTGCAACCCCGGGTCACATTCCACGGACCTACTCCGTCCATGCCTGCCGCCATACTTCGCTTCCACTCCGGGCAAATAGAGCAGCCGCGTTCCCCCCCTACAATCACCTAGCCGGAGGCTCAGAGGGCTATATGCGCTGGCTGCAGAACATTCTCGCCCTATTGCCCCACCCGCTGCATACTATGTTTCCGTACTGGTCACTGCCCTGTGCGCGCAGCTCTCTCGAAGCGAAATCGAAATAGCAGCGAAAATACACGAAGTGTAGCAGACCAGCGATGATGTTGATAAACATTGACTCTGAGCATGTGCGCCCCACCTCGACTGGCCCCCCGCGCAGCCAACGACATAAAACATCTAACAACAGGCCCGCGCGATAAAGGCGTATCGCAGAGCACGCAAGCACTGCACACCGTCGTCCGCACCCTGAGAAACTTATACCAATGAGATTACTTCCTTTAAGGAGCTTGAAAGAAGACCCACCCGTCGAGAAGAGCAGGACCTTACGAGTCGAGCGCGAACTGGAACATCCTTAGATTTTGGCGCACGTCGTAGCGCCGATTGGGAGTTCCATAGAAATGACATGCGCCGCGCTCTAAGAAGCTACGAAAACGCACATATATCAGGGGGGGATGGAAGTGGAAGAAGCGACTACACGTACAAGACTATCCAGCATCTCTGTTGGGGAATTGACGTGTGCAATTGAGTGCGCGGGCGTTGAGCGCGATGTCCTTGATGAATCCGGTGCGCACCGATATCCGTACTTGGACCAAGTGCTGGTGGTTTGACTTCGTCCCGTCGTCTTGTAGTCGTCCCACTTCGTGTCGAGGGCCTGTGCGAATGTCAGCGTGATGTTTCAACGGAAACGAGAACGCTAAGCTGCACTCACCAGCACACGCGGCGTACCACTGCGCGGCATATACTACACACCGGATAACACTGTTTTCTGCTTCACAGGGGAGGGTGCCACGGCGGACGACTATGGTGAGACGGTTTGACAATGCCCTCCCCGCGCAGCAAGCCGACATCGATTCATCGCGCGGGCCAACGCGTACTTCTCGAGACAACGGGGTGCAGGCGTCGGAAAGAGGCGGCGGTACCGTTGCTGTCCGCGATGCGTGTGCCTCCGTGGGATGCCGGATCGACACCTACGTGCCCGTCGCGCGAGGAGTCGAAAGGGATGTTTCGGCATGGGCTCGCAGTGGGCTCAGTGCGGACGCGCTCTTCCGGCGGCTTTGGTGGGACGCGGGTCCTACGGCGAGACAGTGGGGCAAGGATGTCGATGCGGACTCGTGGAAGAGAAAGGACATGTCGTATGGGGAGTTAACGACGGTTTGAGAGCACAGTACTTCCTCCCGTTGATAACATAGGCCATGTCTTGGAAACGCAAGGTGCTCAGTTGGCGCACCTGAGTCGAAGGAGGGAGACGTTGTAGCGGTGGGAGGACTGGGGCGGCCTATTCTTGCAGCCCAAACCCTCTCAGCTACGCAAGCCGAACGTTGCAGGTTAGAGAAGACCGCGTGCACGAAATGAAGCAAAACGCACGTGTATTGAAGGTACCTTCTGTCTCCTCGCCGTGCGTTCTCCGCCCATCAGCACAGGTACCCCGCATTCCTCGCACCACTCCAACACCCAAACGCCGTGCCCTCCTCGCCCACACAATCATGCTTCCAATGGGATCAGATATCCACACAACGTCAACACAATGGGAGGTCGAGGGGGCCTCGCCGGTCGACGCACATCTCTCTTCGGCGCACCAGATCCTGTTCGCAACCCTGATGCGGGAGGGCCGCAACACCGTGTATTCGTGGCTCCGTGCCTAGAGAACTGCGATCCACGCGGTGGCAGCGACGATGTCTCACGTCGTATCTTCAGATCTGCAACTGATTCTGCATTCTTCGTTCTGTTCGTGCGCGCTGGGGTGGGGAAAAGGGAACGCCGGTGTTCGCGGAGGAGGGCTGGGAAGAGCGCGTAACGCGACGAGGCAGATGTTGGTAGGGTGGCTCGGATGAGAATGCAGAGGATCTAGCACGTACCAATGGCCATGTGCACTTGTGCTGGCTTCCGGAACGCATCATACAGCGGACGACGTGGATAGTGGCACCTTGGAGAGGCCAGTGCAGGACGCGACTGAGGCCGGAGTCTGCATCCGGGGATCGACAGCGAGCTCTGGAAACCGATGCAGCGGTGATTTGAGATCGAAGGTGTGTTGCTCTGCTGAGTGCGATTGGTCGAGCAGGAGGACCAGAGTGGATGCAAGACGAGCAGTGGGGCGCGCGAGGTGGACGGCGGACGGTCTCCTCGGCGGCCTCGGGAAACGCCGAGAGGCCTCGTCTGAGGCTGGGATGCCTGACTCGGACTCCTCCGGAGTTCTAGCCGGGCTTCCAGTCCGGTGGTAGCCCCTCCGTCAGCCTTCGGTCTGTGGGCCCATTCAGAGGCGCACAGATCTTAAAGCCATCTTGCTCGGTCGCGAGCCCCCATGCCCCGACCACCGTATCGCGTGGACTCGTCCTCAGGCCTCCGACCTCATCGATCACCTATGACCCGGGGCCCGAGTCCATCGCTTCAGTTGCACTGCAGTCAGCTGAGCTGCGGCTCCCTAGTCATCGAAGACGTCTAGTTGACGTCCTCAAGTGACAAAATGCACTAGCTGTGAAGTCATCCCTAGCTCAGAGTGATTATCTAGACACTGGACCTCTCGAGGGGCTGTATACTGTATAGTGACTGATATAAAGGAGTTGAACATAGCCGTACTAATTTCAGAATGCACCCGGTGCGCCGTCCATCACTATGACTCAGTGCGGAGGCGTTGTGCTTTCATAATCTCGCTGACATATGTCGCAGGATCTACAGACCGCATAGACCGCATGATATCATAGCCGTCCTCGGTCGAGGTTACCACCATGACCAAGATCTTCAGTTCCCTATCGGAAGATTCTGCCTCACTAGTAGGCACACCGTGCATATGTCATCTATCACAGCTCAAATCATAACATCGCGTAACCTTTCTAGTTGCAGATCGAGCATGGCTCGGGGCATCCATGGACCATATGCATCCCACACGTATCGGATACAATAGATCGAAACGCAAGACAGTGTTGAACACCACATCTAGCACTAGTAGATACCTGGATGGTCAAAATCGAGTTGGCCTCGGAGCATCCGAAGCCATGATTTAAGCACGTACTCAACCCCCCAGCTTTTACTCCGGCGACCTCAGCCGAGACGGAAGTTCTGTAGGAGACTCGAGGCAAGAAGCCATTATCGATTCAAAGTAAGCGAGACTCCTTGACTGCCAGGGGGTCAAATTCACAATATATACGTGGTTGCGGGGCATCTCCCACCTCCTACACGCCACAAACGGCACTCTCATCGCCCTTGCTCTAGCAGATGGAATTCTCCAGCAGGCACCCAGCGATAGACAACCGCGAGCTCATCCACCACACTATTTGCAACAGGAACAGCGCAGTAGGCGCAACTCGGTCCATTCCATGCAATGGTGGAGAACCTCCGAGTACGTGCTGCCTTCTGAGATGCAAACTCGACTCTCATGCTAACGCTGTGCCG
>FTLJ01000595.1:0-32702 GCA_900155495.1 Porogramme epimiltina
CGCCCACTCTCCGCCGCCCCCTCCCTCCCCGGCGGCTGGCCCTCTCCTCAAGACACCCACGACGACACCCGCGACGACACCCGCGACGCAGACGTCTCCTCCGTCTCGTCCCACGACAGCTTCATGGCAGCCGTCCGCGCACGCAAGGACAGCACCAACCGCAAGGATCGCAGACGCTGGACCTACACCGGCGCGGGTGTCCGCACCCCCTCCAATATGGCCCGCATCCCGCCGCCTATACGCACTGACCTCTGCAAGCAGACGAGGGCCGAACGCCGCTCCAGCATGTCGCCTGTCACTGTGGTTTGTCCCCACCATTCCTACTTGCGTCCCAATCGCGCGCTTACCACCCGCTACCACCTATATAGGCATCCTCGGTGGTCTCTACCCCGCTCAACACCCCCGACCTCGCCGACTGGCCCACTCGCCTCGGGGGGTTCCACCCCACACGCTCGCTCCTTCTGGACAACCCCCTTCCGAGCCTCTCGCCGACCCTTTCCCCTCGTTATGGCAGTTACTCTCCCAGACACAGTCCTTCTGTCCCTCATTCTCGGCTCGCGCAATCCAGCCCCCGGGACCGCCCGTATCCCTCGCCTCGCCTCGACCCGCCCCTCCTCAACTTCATGCCAGGTCTCCCGCCGCTCAAGCTGCCCCTCAATCACATGGCGCCCGATCCCGACGACTCCCCTCACTATTCCGCCAGCTTTCCTGCAACCACTTCCGAGGCGTGCACCACGCCCTCCTCGTTCGCCATCTCTATCGAGGACAATGAACAGACCTTGTCCCCTCTCGAGCCGCTCCGACCTCTTTCGACGGGCAACTCCGAATTTGCAACTAGTTTCTTCCCCGTGGCGGACATTCCGGAGTCTTCCCCCGAGTTGATGGAAGAAGCGTTCTCTCCGGCCGCATCTCCCTTGTCTGGAACTGACTCTCCCATCCTGTCCTCCGGTAGTGCGCCTCATGTCGTGGATCCCGGAAATACGGAGACCATGCAATCAACACTCCTCAACCCCGAGATGGACGCCTTCGCACTAGCCTCCGCCGTAGCGTCCTCGAACCGTTCTTCGTTTTCCTTGCCGTCATCTGCTCGGTCGATTTCGGCCCTGCCATCGGTCGCCACTAGAGCCGGGACGTCTTCTTCGCCTCTCCCGCCTACACACGGGTTGCCGTCATTTGTGACGGACACGTCTGTCGGGCGCCATATTCAGGAAGCGACCTGGTGTTCTACGCCGAACGTGACAGAGCAGTTGACCGTCCCGAGCCGCCCCGATATCATCACCCGCGCTCGTCGCTGTTCCGCGCCCCCACCCAGCGCGTGGTACAGTCCCAACATGGGCACCGTGCGGACGATCAGCAGCAGGGTGGACGTGGGATACGACAGCGCAGGAGAGCGGCGGAGCAAGCCGAAGCAACCCGTGCTCCAGAGCGTGCGGAAGCTCGGTTCGCGCATCCGTGGCCTATTCAAGTTCAAAGGCGACACGAAGCCGAAGGGGATCGAATCTGGTGGCCCTCCGGAGTTTGGCATGTTAACGACCGTGACGAATGTCGAGTATGAGTCGGTCAGTACCACAGGCATACTGTTGCTGGAGTGTTTTCTAACTGCGAACTTCCATCCAGGAGCACCCTATTCCACTCCCTAGTCCCCGGGCAAGGATTATGCGTAACCACCGTCGCTCTCTTCCGCTGCATATGTTCCTCTCATCAAGCCCCGGGACCCCTCGTTCCTCCGGTTCCACGAACGACGCTTCGGCAGGCCAGGACGGTTCCAAAACGAGTGCTCATCACTCCATAGAATCGACCACTGGACACGCGGATAACCTTGCGTCGCTCTCTCCCAACGCTACGCTCCCACGCCCTTCACCCCGGACTCCCAAATTCCGACGAAACCGTAGTCAAACGAATGAGAGTGAGCGGAAAACCCCAGACGAACGCAAGGCATCCCGTTTCTCCTTGTCACCAGCCTTCAAGAGGCCCTTGTTTGACTCCGCACGATCTTCCAAGGCATCACGACCAGGCATTCCCATCGTACTGTCAGAAAAACCCGACAATCCTCAGGAACACTCTGTCGCGCGGCGAGAGTCATTCTTGGGTGCTGAGCTTCCGGTTCTCCAAGTCTCTCCCGGTGACCCCGCTAATGGTCACCCTGGCGAGGGTCTCGGGACAACGCGTACACGAACTCAAACTGCTCCACCGCAGGCACAAACGTTCCTTGAGCCAAAGTCGCCCGGCGACAAACGATCTCGCCGGTTCTCTCTCTCAACGCTCATGGCCAAGCGGTCTTCACGGAGTATTGCCTCCACTAACACCGGAGCCAACGACTCGAAAAAGTCTAATCGCCGCCGACAACGAGAAAGCACCGCAACTCCAGCCGCGCCCAATATCCCCCCGCTTTTACCCCTTCCGCAGGTCCCCCGTGACTCCTTCATGAGCGCCGGCTCCGAATCGTTGTATTACGATGCCGAAGAACACTGCGCGGGCGACCACAATGAAGATGGTGAACTCATTCGGCCGAGCTCCCCCAGATCCGAGTCGGACCTCGACAGCATGAGCTTCGCGCGGGACCACTCGGGCTCATCGATTAGCCTTGGGTCGAGTACCGAGCGCGAGCTCCACCGCCAGCCGAGCGAGGCGTTGACCCCGAGCCCGTACCGCAACGTGAGTGCGGGCGGCAGCGCAATCGCGCAGCTCGTTGGCGAGAGCGCGAGCACCCCGATCACGAAGACGCTCCGGTTCAGCGCGAGCGCGGGGTCGGAGATGGACAAGGCGTTCGCGGACGGCGGGGACGACAGCCGGATGATGGGACGCCTGGAGAGGGAGGAGGACGTAGGGTTTATGTGCGCCCTAGGTTTCGAGTACGAAGAAATCGCGCGGCGGGTGCAAGAGGGCGCGATTTAGACGCTTCCTTTGGTGAAGATCGGACTTGGACACGGACCTCAACGGCATCGCACGCATACTTACCTTAGAGCACCCCTCACTTTGCACTCGACAGAGGTTAATGTCTCGGTACGATCCGTCGCTGCCTGCACTACGGTGTTTTCACTCCTTTTGGTATTTTGTTATACAGTAATCGTGTACTTGTACTTTTACCTGTACCTGTACCCGTATACCTCTACGTCGCCGTCCCGGCGACCCACGTTCGTTTGTTGTCGCAGCTTGTACTTTTGCAATCGTAATCATACATACATGCACGGCTCTCCACTGCCATCATATGTCCAGATCCTCGTCAGGGTCGTCGTCGTCCAAGTCGTCCGCCGAGTCCGGGTCGTACAGGATAGCTGCGGGAGTTGGAGCAGATGGTACTGGCTTGCCTACAGAAACACACCGTCAGGTCTAGTCTGGTGGAGGATAGGAGAAAGCTTACCCTCGTGCGCATAAGGCAGGGGAACCTGCGCGCGGGAGCGCTGCTGCTCCGGCGTGAGGTTCAGGTTGAACGACAGATTCTGTGTTGGGTCCGGTGCCCCCTGAACCTGTAAAACAGGGCAATGTGAGCACTAATACACACCACAAAAACAACATGGCTCAGAGCGTACCTCCACAGCGGGCTTCCGCGCGGCCCAGAGCGGCTTGAGAGCCTCCAACTCGCGCAGCTCACAGGGGCCCGCGGGGGACCAGCCCTCGAGCACGCGCTCGACGCCGCGCCGCCGGCCCTCCCCGCCTCCGCCGCTGCCCCGCACGAGGACTTCGACGACGAACTCACGCGCGGCGCCGCTCCCCGTGCCCCCGGGGCCGAAGACGAGGCGCTCGGTCTCGTGCGCGCGCGCGGAGGCGGGGAGGAAGACGGACCAGAACTTGGACGCGTCCGCCACGTCCGACGAGGAGGAGGGGGAGAGGGGCGGGGGCGCGAGGTAGGCGGAGGCGATGTGCGCGAGGAGCGCGGGCGGGTGCGCGGTGAGGTGCGTGAGGGCGGGGGAGAGGCGGGTCGTGGTGAGGAGCGGGAGGAGCGGGGAGGGGGCGAGGGTGTGGATCGTTAGGCGGGAGGTGCCTGCGTTGGAGGAGGGGCGGGTGTGAGCGGGGTATGGTACATAGGGGAGGGTGGAGGTTGGCGTTGGGTAGATCGATGCGATGGAAAACTGGGGAGTACTTACCGCCGCGGGCGCGCACGATGGCGAGGAGGTCGGCGAGGAGGCGCGCCGTCTCTGAGAGTGATCCTAGATCCGCTAGGAGCGTGTCCGCTGAGTCTATGACGACGGCAAGCGGTCCTTCGGGAGCTGCGTAAGGAGGGCTCGGTCACTTCGCTGCTCTAGACAGGACTTTGTATAAGGAGGGGGACGCACCAGCACGAACCGCCTCGATGACAGCCGTTTTCAAGTGCACCTTCCACTCAATTTCAGAGCACTCCGGAGAGTCGATGTCGTACCCTGGCACGTTCGATGTTCTGTCGACGACACGGACGCGTTCATCGCCCTGCGCGAGTCGGGCAGGGTCGAGGAAGCTAGAAGGCGGGTACAGGAAGCAGAACAGGACGAGCGCCTCGCGCGCGCGGTCTACCGTTTGCTGCACGACGGCACGCAGGACTGGGAGGCATGTCTGCGCGGCGGAAGATTGGAGTAGGAGGAGCGGCTGGCTTAGCGGAGGGCGCGCGGGGGGCGCGAGAGCGGAGGAGAGGAGGGACGGCATGTCGATGCTTGGACGGGCCGCATGAATTTCATTGGGGTTCCGGGCCGGGCGCCGGCCCTGCCATTCCCCTCTACGGATCCCTCGAATGGGGTCGCAACATCGGAGGGAGAAGATATTATAAGGAAGACTGAGTAGGTATTACAAGTGACAAGTATGGTCTCCTCCAAAAAGCCTCCAGAATGATCAAAATAATCAATGGTTAATGTCCTTCGCGACGGCGTTAATTGCAGCAATTTGGCTGGCGCGGTAAGTGTCCGGGACTACGGTGCCATTGGGTGTTGTAAGTTCCATGATCGGCTGCAGGCAATGTTACTTCTAGGTGCCTTCTACGAAGGCTTCGCGAAGACTCACCATGTTGGTGGGATCGTACGGCGGCCAGTAGGGACCTGTATCCCACAGGATCAGGGAGAAGTTTAGAAATCTTCTGTGAGGATACGTACGAGATACCCCCTTTCCATCGTTGGGATCAAGGCTCGTCGCAAATGAGATCCAATAATCGATTATTGGAATGGTGGAGAAGTCGGTGTCAACGTGAGGCACGAAGATGCTGAATCCGTATAAATTGTAGAGCTCCGATGCATGCGAATCTAAGGAAACGGAAGGTCATCATAATGTATTGAGGATGCGAATATAAAGCAAGAAGGCTGCTCACCGCCAAGCATGGGAAGGTCAACCGGGACTGCTTGAGGGTCCGTGAAGATATAACCGTAGTTCCTCACTCCATATTGTGTCGCGCTCTGAGACCACGCGCGACGGGGGGCCTGAAACATGATGTCCCCCATGATCGCGCTGGCCTGTTTGAACTCCGGGCTCAGACCGAAAGTCTCGTTGCCGGTCCCGAACGGAGAGCCTAGAGCGGGAGAGTCTGGGTAGAGCGTGAGCAGTGACTGTACGGCAGCTTCGACGTTCGGGGGGAAGTCGCCGTCCTTGGTAGGATTTGCTTGCGTGAGCACCGTGAAGAGGACTTCTTCTTCCCCTGATATGGATGAGGGAACAAAGAGTGTTCCTAACGGAGGGGCATGTTAGAGTTGTCGAGCAGCGGGAAAACGAAGGGACATACCTTCATCCTTATTTGTGCCGGCGATGAATGGAATGCGCGAAAAACTGCCTTCCGCTAGTAGTTTGTACGGGTGGTCAGGTACAACGCCGTCGGGGCCATCGATACATGGGCCGAAGGCATAAGGGGACTCCGGCGACGTCCCCTCCACGGCATTGTACGATTGTATGAGTGTGCTGGTGTTAGCCGAACGCAAGCAGGCGAGAGCATCATTTGGGTCAACGCCGACACATTCGGGGGTAGCTTCGATAAAATGCTGCCATTCAAACTCGCGGAGGCTACTGTCCCCGATGGACCATGACATTGGAGATCCCGATTCCAGTATCTGAGAGGAGCGTGAGATATATTGTCCTGCACTCTTCCCATTATATTGAGCTCACCGCAGCGCGCGCGAAACGTTCAAGATGGGAGTTGAGGTACAACAGCGAGATCGAGATGGCTCCAGCGCTCTCTCCGAACAGGGTCACCTTTGTTCGGAATTGAGGATATGCAGGGGCGTAAGGCGTATAAAAGAGAATTCTGACCTTCTTCGGGTCGCCCCCGAATGCATGAATATTCGATTGGATCCATTGCAGCGCAAGGAGTTGGTCCTTGAGACCAAGATTCAGAGCATCGTTTGACGCAGCTTCGGTCCCCTGAGGGAAGCCAAATGGCCCAAGCCTATAATTAAAATTGACGTAAATGATAGGAGTACCCTGAAATTGCACACGTTAGACGATTGAATGGGTCATGCCGGTGAGGGGCAGACGTCTTACACGGTCAACACTTTTCTGAACGATGTTGCTGGCATTGTAGACGGAGGTATTTCCAACTGTTTATAATCATATTAGGACGAACTTGTTTACAGAGGGAGAGATCCACGTACGATTGAAACCGCCTCCGAATATCCATGCCATCACCGGGACCGTAGATTGAGGAGTCAGTCCGGCAGGTCGTAGGACATTAATAGTCAGACAGTCTTCCGTCGCGTCAGGAGGAGACTAGTCAAGGTGTGGTATTAGCCTTAGGAACAGCTTGTAACCAGCACCATGTAGAAGAGACCCACACCAAACTGTGGGCACGGTGGACCATACTCCGTGGCGGTTAACGATGATCCTTGTAAATAGAAGGGATCCGGTTGCGCGAATCTCAGCTGTCCCACGGGCGATTTCCCGTATGGTATACCTAGACAGCGGCGTCACTATTGCTTTAGTTTCATGTAACATCACTGCGGGAAGGGGCTCACCGCCGAAGAACTGCTGAGAAGACCCTTGGAAGTTGATGGATCTTTCGTAGAGTACGGTGCCGTTCAGCACCACTCTCGGAAGTTCCATACAGCTCGCGATCTGGACGAGGGATGACAGGAGAAGCGGAAAGAAAAACATGGGAGAGGGCCGAGATGTTACTGACACTAGACAGGCTGTCGTTGTTCGTATCCAACTAGGCATCGAGACGATTTATACCTGCGTATTTCCCGGCTGACACACGAGAAGATAATCCGACCGGCAGCGTGTGTTACACGGAGCGGAGGTAAGTGTACGAGTCCGGCCGGCAGGGTAACGCAATTGGCTTTCATGGAAGACCTGACCCACATGAAGCTGTTGGTCGCAATGAAATATCAAAATCGTACAGGTTACGAATACAGCGCTGTTCCCTTGTCCCTGTCTACCGCGCCTATGAGAAACTTCGTCTACTTCTGCTGTTAGAGAGCGTGTAAGATAACGCCTACAAAGTAGACTCACAGGTTCTGTCCCGCAGATCAGGGGAATGGCCATGGCACGGTTCAACTTGAAGTAACGCCCGCGCTCACCGGAATAAACGCTAGAAGAGTAGGACAACCAGATCAGGCAACATGCTGACGTAGGGGCGCTGCGGTGGTCTGGTCGTTGATGTGTCAGCAGGACTTCCTTTTCCGATGACTCGGTGAACGTCGACTCAACGCAACTTGACGCGGACGTCTTGACTGAATCGAAATCAAAGTCTCCCCTTTCGTTCTCTCATTCCGATTATTCCGAACCAGATCCTCTCTAAGGGATCCCCTGAAGGGTGCATTTTCTTGAACAATCTCACTCACAAGACGACTTACTAGTAATTCAAGCACATACTAGTAGTACTACCCCATGATCATTTACTTGAGCCCAGCTTCTGGACTCTGGAGTTCACAATGTCCGCAAATGTGAGTCTCTACTTCATTTTCCACTTCAACGTAGCAGTTATGGCTGACTTTAAACTACCGTCATGTCGCAGACGCCATGCGATGTTTCGATGGTGGCTGTAGACCACTCTATCGAAGCCCTTCCCCCGAAGTCTCGCATTCGCCAAATCTATCCAGAAGATATATTTCCAAATGGTTGCATGTTGGATTCATGAACCATTATCGCCTAACTGATGCCGACTTTTCTGCCCTGTGTCACGTACAGGTAGTTACGCTCCGCTGCCCTACGGACGTGTACGATATTGGATCCTCGGCCCCGAGGATGGCATCAAAGTATCGTGTCGGTCAGACTATTTGTTTGTTAACGTCTCACACAGATGTCTACAGGTGGTTTTGATACACGGCATATCTACTCCCTCAATCTCCTGGAAAGAAGTCGCGCCTTACCTAGCTGCACAAGATTTCCGCGTGCTCGTTTATGGTGAATCATGACAGATGCCTGGTGTCTTCCATCCTGATGTCGTCTGGCCCAGATCTTTATGGAAAAGGGTACTCAGAGGCCCCGAAGACAGTGTACGATGCAGCTCTGTTTGTTACACAACTCGCACTTTTGCTCCAATTCGTGCGCTGGAACTCCGCTCACGTCGTCGGTTATTCTATGGTTCGTGTTGTCTCAAACCGAGATGCCTTGAACGGAAATTGACGTGACTTCCATGACCAGGGAGGTGGCATCACTGCCGCGTTTGCCTCATCTCTACCTCATCTGGTTGAAGGCAAGATAGTCTTCATATCATCGGCAGGTCTTCTTGAAGTGAGTGGACTCGACAATTCATGTCATTAAGGATGAGCTAAGAACTGTTTTACTTCCAGAGAACTACTTCTGTACGTCACAGACATTCCATCCCTTCTGCATATATCTCAGTCCTCTACGTAGCGAAAGAATCGGGATGCCGGGTTTGAACAAGTGGGCTATTCGATAAATTACTTTATGAACTTGTGCATAATAATACTGATCTCCCCTCCACAAGTTCCGTCAACTACAAGCGAGCTCACTACCGGGCTACAAGCGTAGCCTCCAGTCCTGCTTTGATAATGGACCTATCCGTGGCATGCAAGACACGTTCGACAAACTGTCTAGCCTTGCCGTTGGTCCCAAGGGGAGCCCACTAAAAGCGCTTATAATACATGTGAGTTTGAACGCATTCTAAGCACTAGAGTCAATTGATGACGAGGCATACGGCAGGGGACAGACGATGAGGTCGTTCCGTGTACCGAGGCGGACAAGATCAAGGCGCGGATACCTCATGCAGAAGTGCTCAAAATCGAAGGGGCGCGGCATGACGTTGTCTCATGCTCACCACACTGGGAGGCTCTTGCGGAGGCCCTTGCAGCCTTTTTGCGGTAGTTATTCCACATATAGAGAGACATTATCTATCTATCCTTGACCAGGAAAGCCCGTTCGTCCCAAGCGTCGATTGTCTGATCCTCCAACAAACGATGTGTGGAACATAATCGACAGCTTTTAGGGTGTACGCGGATGTGTGTAATGGACGTCGCACAATTTGCGCAAACTATGAGGGCTGCCCTAGAGGTTTCAACGGAACGTATCCGCAAACAGATAGCAAACACCACAATCAAGCCCTTTACAGAGGCTCACTGCACCCATCCGCCGCGAATTGGTGTGCGTCGAAACTCCACTCCCAGCCTCCCTGACGAATCAACAAATCGGCATCTCCGCACTCCACCTGGCCCTCGGCCCCGATGGATCTAGCCCCCCTATGTGTACGCCGAGGTGCCCGTCGAGGTGCCCGCCACGATGGGATATGAGGTTGTGTGCGCGGGAGCGGGAAGAGATCGGCGCGCGCGATAGGCCGCCTGGACCGCCCAGCCTCCCGATCCCCCGCTGAGCCCGGAGCGGACAGGGTGGGGCGGGTGACGTGCGCGCATCGCACGCCGCCATTTGCCCGCGGCGGGAGGGGCTGGGGCTGGGGCTGGGGCTGGGGGGCGCCTTGCCCCTCGGCCTGGACTCCGTGGCCGAGGCTGCTGCCAGCCACCGGCAGCCCCAATCGGAGCGGGAGCAAGCGCGGGTCTGCTTTAGGGGGTTTGTCCCCATTGGCCGCGGTCATTTTCGCGGGTGCGCGGTGAGGTGGTGCCGAGGGCGGGGGTGGCGCTGCCGTCCCAAGGGAGGGACTCCCCATCGTGGCGCAATGTTGGGCGGAGTGCGCGAGCGAGCGCGTGGAGCGCGCTTGCCCGACGGGCATAATGAAAAGACGTCGAAGGTGGTGGCGATGACGCCGGACTCCAGCGAATGATACGCGGGTCGGCCCCGCAGGCGCGCCGCTGGCTTTGTGTGCGAGGCCTGGCCCTGGAAAATCGGGGTGGCGGTGGGACGCTGGTTGGTGGTTTGGGGCGGTGGCTGACGGAGGCGCGCGCGGAGGTTACACACTGGCATACGTGAAGTTGAAGGGCATGGGGGCATAGACGGTGATATTTGTTGCATGGGGGAAGAGCGTATATATGGATACAGTGTCGAAATCACAGCAAGAGGACGACGCAACTAAAGTCCCAGGTGACGACGGAGATGATACACAGATATCCGGGAGAGGGTAAACTGAGAGATACATGGCGCAGAGATGACAATACGGAGCGAAGGACATATGTTTTTGTTTTTTGTGCTAGCGACAGGCACCTTATCGTGCCTCGTGCATGCGCTTGTGCTGGTTGAGGTTGTCGCGGCGGCAGAAGACCTTGCCACACCCAGGGAAGTCGCACATGTGCGCTGCACGAAGACATGATCAGCGCTCGTCTCAACATCGACAACATCATCAACTCACGTTTCCTATCGGTGTGGAGGCTGGCAATGTGGCGCTTCAAGTGCTCCCCACGGTTGAAACAACGCCCGCAGCCGGGGACGATGCAAGTGTACAGCCTCTGCAACAGCAAAGAAGGTCCCGTCAGCCGCGAAGGGAGCCACACAACCTGCGGAGGGACATACCTGGTTCGCGACACCGGCCTTCAGGCACTCGTCCTGGGTCGGCACCCGGCGGCCCCGGGTCTTCTTCATCAGCGGCTCCTCGGGGAGGAGCATTTCCGCGATGCTCGACGCGGTCGACGACGCGGCCGAGTACGCGCGCTGGCGCTGGTACGGCGCTGCGGCAGAGCGGCGCGCGTGCCGGCCACCGACGCCGCCGCCCGGGGTGTACTCGTCGTCGGCGTCGGGCGCGGACTCCCAGCCGGACGAGGAGCTCGCGAGCGAGTCCGTGCGCGCACGGCCGGTGCCGAGCGAGAGAGGGGGGACGGTGAGGAGCGCGGGCACGGAGGCCGGCGAGCTGCCGCCGCTCGAGGAGCCGCTGTACTCGGTGTCGGAGCGGCGGTGGCCGGGGTAGAGGAGGCGCATGTCGGCGCCGCCGCCGGGGGCGAGCGGGGGGTAGTGCGAGGTGGGCGAGGGGCCGCGGTGGAGCGGGGCCATGCCTACGAAGTGGGGGAGGCTGTAGGCTTCGCCTTCTGCGTGCTCGGAGAACTGGACGTGCTGCTGGAGCGGGGCGGCAGCGAGCATGTACTGGGCGGGTGCGCCGGGTTGGAACGATGGGTGGAGGCCTTCGGGGACGAGCGGGTGGTGGAGGTGGGTGGCGTGTTGAAAGGGGTTGGTGAACACCTCGCCGCGGGGGCCAAAGTCCATCATGGCGCCCTCAAAAGATGTGGGCGACGGAGAGGGGGACGGGCCGAGAGAGTGCTGGGGTGCGTACTGCGGGTGGTGCATGAGCATGGACCACGCGAGCTGGGTGTGCGCGTCGGTGGGAGAAGCATGTCCGGCCGCAGCTACCGCCGCAGCGGAAGGATGGGCCTCGGGATAGAACATCTCGTGAGAGTTGAAGGAAGGCTCGTGGGCCGCGAACGTCGCAATAGGGTAGATGGGGCGGACTGGGGAGGCAGCGTAGTGGGGGTGGTAGTGCGACGCCGGGTGCGACGCCGAGGGGCGCATACCGGGAGGTGCGGGAGATAGGCGACTCCGTTCTGTCATCATCATGTCACCGAGATGGTTGCGCTGGGGTTGGTTGTGAAAGTTGTGAGAGGAGGAGGAGCGAGTCGGAGACGGAAGGTGAGAGATGGGAGCAAGGAGGGGGTCGTTCATGAGGAGGTGAAAGGGATGCCGAGTGTGGCCCAGAGAGGGGAATATAAAGGTGTGGCTGACGGATGGCAGTTTGGGCCAATACTGGTGCGGGAGTGCGAAAAAGGGAATATGGTCTTGAACAATGGAGAGTAGGATCGGGGACTAAAGCGGTAACAGCCACACAGGCCAATGAGATAGAGGCCAGGTTCGGTGACTTGGATTTCTCAGGTACCACAGAGTGGTAAGGATCGAGGGGAGCGAATGTCATCCGCTCCGCTCGATCGTCCCCACTGCCCGTATTCACGAAAGATTATTCGTGCGCATTGAAATCTATTTCATGAAACAGGTAGTAGAGAGACATGCCGCTCATCCGGGGACGGCATATGCTTCTGTGGAGAAAAAATAAGACTAGGACGGGTGAGTTGGGACTGTGCGCTGCGCCAGACACTTGAAAATTTTCTTACCTGTCTGCTAGTCACTAAGCATTTGCTCGCCACATGCGTGGTCAGTTTCAGCAGACATGGAGGCGAATAATGTGGTCAGGATGGCTGACGCTGCTCGCCGATCCAGCCAGCGGCTGGTGCAGAAGGTTCGTCGGTGAAGGACCACAGCCGACTGCGGGGGCTGGCCACAAGGCGTGCGCGTCCCGGATCTCGGCCTCGCCGAATGTCGGAGGCAGTCCGGGCCGAGCCGAGGCTCACGGAACCGTCGCCGGCGCTGTCGAGGGGATGCGCGTCTTCCCCGTGCCATCGTCCACGATGGGCGATGCTGAGATCGCCTCCTTTACCCCTCGAATCTTGGTGCCCCAGTACTGTCTATCCCAACTTACTTTCCAAAGAACGCTTCTCTGCGATTTTTCGAAGCATCGCAGTCCCTGGCCCCTAGATCCTGTCCTCTAGAGCGGATACGAACGTGGGCGAACCAAGGTGGCTCCTCATGTTGGCTGGTATTACCGCCTTGTGCATTTCTATACGAGTCGTTGTATCGTGGTATGTCCATTCGATCTATCATGTGTCCCGCAATATCTCTCCTGTTCATGGGCCCTTGAGAACTCAAGTGACGTTCGTTGTACCCGACTTTATGGGACAACCATAGCACGTCAGCTTTCCCGTAGTGCGGGGACCGGACGACACTCTGCTGTGGAGAGGGCCTACAAATGCACGTGCTGTGATGTCAACATACGACTTGAACGGAGTTTCGGAGTGGCCGTGGCCGAATTGCTCATGCCCGCCGTGTGTTAAATGTTGAGCCCAGCAGACTATCGCGTCTCAATAGCGTCAACCTTCGTCAGCTGTAGACTCCCGACGTGCCCGAAGGAGGTCTACCCATCCTTCAACCTCCGGCGGAGAATGGGTAGACCCCCTCGCGTCCATGTGCTGAGCGGAAGATGCCAACGTAAAGATGTTCATGCAGGGGGACTGACACTCGGATGACCGAGAGACTTGCGTATCCCGATGACGTCATGCGTAGCGCACCCGGAGGCTGCGTAGTCTCTGCAGCTGCCAGTGGGAGATGCACCCGGGAGGCTGGACGTCCGCACGGCCGACTATTCCCGGCGTCGCCCGCTGACTCCTGAGCAGGTGTTTCCTCGGGATCACGCAAGCGCCTGCATCCCATCCCCAGCGGCGTCACCCCAAGACCGCGCACGGACTTCCTTTCGCGCCCTGCCGCCTTGGGTGGACTCGCCACCTCGGGTCGAGGTGGGCCCGCCGCGCGCGGATGTACGCGGGCAGCCTCTAGGGCTGACTCGATCCTGCGGCGAGCATCGCCCCTAACCCGCCCCCTTCAGATCGCTTGGGTGCGGTGTTCAGAGTTTGCGCCCGCGCACCTGATATCTGGCGGGTCGAGGTTGGCCCTTGCTGTGCCGTGCGCAGACGGCGCAGATGCAGGGAGAATGCAAGATTTGCAGGGGCAGGGTGGCTGACGTACGCTCTTTAACTGCGCGGGGTGTATGGCCGAGGGTGTACTGACGTCGGTGCGGCTAACAGTGAACTTATATGCTCAGGTGGCTACTTCTCGAGCTTGTGCCATTGTGTAGTCTATGAGCTCCCCGAGTCGCTCACGACGATTTTCCATCGAAGAATAGAGAGGAGAGCCGACGAGATAGACTTAATGAAAGGATCTGAGATTTCCATTCCATCCGGCGGGAACTCTAATATAAAGATCCAAACGGAGATCACGGGGAGAATCGCCGCCAAGCATGAAAGACCCGCGAGCTCCAAACCTCGGTGGTGTATGCTGGCGGTTTCAGAAAGCCGTTAAATGATGTGCGGGGATGAATTTCTACGAAACATGCATCGGGTCGTGCGTATCGCAGGAGAAATTGACTCGGTGCGAGACCAGGTGAGTGCTGCGTGCAGCCTGCGGCGTCCCAATTTGTGCGCCACCTGCGGTCCTAGGCTCGGGCCGTCGGGCGGGGAGGCGGTGCCTAATATGGGACCGAGAGCAATGATCGCCGGCCGGAACACGGGAAGCGATCAGTGGCACTGCTACTCAGCGCCCGGCGGCAGTGGGACTGCGCTGGCATTGAAGCTGAAGTCCAATCCATCGCCCTTCGTTCCTGCTGTGGTAATTCCGACCTCGAGGTAGATTCCATCTCTTTGATTGCTGCGGAAGGTGCTACAGCATGCTATCGATAGCTTGGGCTCGTCGCCTTTGCCACGACATTCGGGCCTCCTCGTAGTTCCTACTAACATATTCTCTTCCCAAAGTTTACAGAAGTCGCTCTGAGGTGCTGCTCTTCACATGGGTACCACACAGTGAACTGCCCTTCTTGACGACTGTGTCCGAGGTTCCGTGCCTCGCTGACAAGAAGGGCTCATCACTTCATCCTGGCATGTTCCCGCCTGCACGAGCAGGTCGCCAATACCGCCGCGTCCTTCTTGGTACCGCAGGGCCCGAGCCTGGGCCAAGAGACCACTGACATGGCGTGCCAGCGTGGTCTTCCGCCCTTGACACACGGTCTGCGACATGGGGCGGGTCAGGTTCTGGGGTCTCTCGATCGCGTCCGCGCACGCCAGGACCTGTGCAGTCACGGGCATGGACCACTCGCGCCCCCGGCCCCATTGGCTGGCCTCCGATCGCTCTGCATAAGACGCGTTTCCTTTTTCGCACATCCGCCGGCGCACTGGCCCAGACCACGGACCCGCCGTCCGCTGCCTTATATCGCTCTCGGTCCATGCCTTACTGTGACCATCTCCGTCAGCCGCCAATGGACGCCTCGATGCTCCTGCAGCTCTCCTACCCTTCCTCCAGCTCTCCTCCCGCCGCCCACACGCCGCCGTTGCGCTACGACGCCTTCGGCGACCAAGTCGTCGCTGACAGAGCCGACCTTCCCTCCACCCGCCTCCACCCCTCCACCCCGCGCCAACAGAAGGCCCACCGCCACCCCCACTTTGCCGCCTCTTCCCTCCGCTCGACATACCCCATGGCCTCCTTCACACAGGGCGAGAGCCCCCTAGACTCCACCTACAACGTTCCAGAGCTTCAAGGCCCGCATACACCCACAGGCCCCATTGGCGCGGCCGTCGGCCAGGCCTTCCACGCCGAGCAGCAGCTCCAGTATCCCAGTTCTCCGTGGTCCCCGCTCGAGCAGCCTCCGCCCCAACAATACGCAGACTCTTACTCGCTCGGCTCAGACGGATCATCTTCACCCTCGTCCTCGCCCTTCGAAGACGCTCTTATGGACTTTGCAGCCAAGACCGACGGGTTCCTCGACTCCTACAGCGCCTCTTACCTTCCCCCCTTCACCGAGCATCCCGACGGGGACCACTCAGCCTCGTCCTCGTCCTCTTCCCCCTCGTCCTCGCTCACCACGCAGGCGCTGCGCACGTTCCACGCCAGTACCGCAGCCTCGCAGTACCTGCTCGGGGCGTCGCCGCAGCACGCGCCCGCGGTGCCGTACGTGGGCGACGGGGCAGACATGCCGCGCTTCGTGAACATGGCCCAGGTCTCCCCCGGGCTCTCGCCCGCCCCCCAGTTCGCCCCGCTGCCCGAAGTGTGCGATCCGCGCTTCGTGCTGCCGCCGTTCGACAGCGGGGCCCCCCGCGGCGGCTCGGACGCGGGCGCGAGCGGCCGGAGCTCCCCGGTGTCCCAGGGGGCTGGCGGCGGAGGCGGGGCAGCCGCGCAGAGCCGGAAGCGCAAGCGGGGGAGCACGGACAGCCCGGAGAGCCGGTCGGGCGACGAGTGGGGCCCGGCGGCGGACGAGGACGATGACGATGAAGACGACGAGGAGTACACGCCGCGGCGGACGAAGGGACGGAGCACACGTGCAGGAGGGGCATCTCAACTCCAGCAACAGCCGGGCCAGCGGCAGCGGACGTTCTCGACGTCGACGGCGTCGAGCGTCGGGGACCTGCAGGTGCCCGACGAGCCGCTCATGAAGAAGACGCGCGGGCGGCGGGTGCCGACCAAGGACGAGGTGGCGGCGGCAGGGCTCACAGCGGTACGTCATCCGAGCCGAACAGGGCCTTCCTCCCCTGTCGATCGGGCCCCTGGCTGATTGTGCTTCTCGTGTCTTTCCTTCACAGAGGGGCTACACGTGCCCCGTCGACGGATGTGGGCGCTGCTTCGGTCGCGGCGAGCACCTCAAGCGCCATATCGCCAGCCTCCACACGGACAAGAAGCGTGAGTCGCCCTCTGGCTTGGATTATGTGGGTAAGATGCTGAATGTACGCCTACAGCGCACACGTGCGACTTCCCCGGGTGCGGAAAGACGTTCTGTCGCCGCGACAACCTCAACCAGCACAAACGCATGCACGGCACTCGCCGCTCCTGAAGCCTGAGAGCACGGAGACCTCACGGCGACTCCGATGCTCTTGTTTTACCTTATTCTCGTTGAGGAAGCCCACCGAATGGATCAGGATCTCGCTGTTCGCGCCGGCTCCTCATGTATTGCTCCTATTCCCCGTCTCGTCTCCCTCCCTCCACCCCTGCCCCCTGCCTCGACCCCTTTCCCCGATTCCATCAAAACTCAGCCGTATCACATTGCTATCACGTTTCGTTACCCCCCCCCCCGCTCCGTGTCTCCCCGGTTCCTATATTCCCTTCTGTTTGTGTAGCTCTACCGGACATTCTGGTTGTACCGTTATTCGCTTGGCGTAGATTGTGTATCGTTTAGTGTCCGTTGTATCCATATCCCCACTTGGGGACTTGCCTCTCTCGCGTGTGGAAAGAGGGATCCATTGACATGGCTCCATGTGACAATATGCTTACCCCTGGCTGTCGTTGGCCCAGCGCTGTCACTGGCGGATATAGGACATACTACATTTGTCCATCGATTTGGGCAAGCGGGAGGTATCCTGTCAGGGTACGCCGTCACCTTTTTCACATGTCAATGACATTTGCAACTAGGTAACGGTGTGAAGAGACGGAAGTCGGCCAAGATATGGCAGAAGAGCGGAAGACGCGCCGCTGCTTACTTCGTCGACTTATACTCCAGTGAAGATCATTTCCCAAGATAGCAGTGAAACTGCTACCAGGTGATGATGTCCGCGCGACGGGCGCTCTACTCATCCATTAACTTGTGTTCTGCCATCACGGTGACCATGGCGGGTCGACCTCCGCCCTCGTTTGGCGTTAACGGCGCTCTAGCTAACGTGCAGGGCGGGCCGTCCTCCGCGTCGGCGGATCTTCCGATCATGTTCAACACAAGCCTGCCGACGAAGCCCCCCCACCATTGCTGTCTGTCTCGACCAGAAGTAAAGAATAAAAAGAAGCCCATCCTGAGATGACGCTTCACCCCGCCAGCCGTCTCTCTAGGATCTGCAAGCCCGGATGGCGTACGGTCTTCTCCGTCTCTCTGTCCTCCTTTCTACGCTCGCGATCGCCAATGCACTTGCCGCGCCCCCATATGCCTTCCCAAACTGCACCACTAGCCCTCTCAAAGACATTGCGGTCTGTGACGTCACCAAGGACCCAATCACCAGAGCGACATCCCTGATAGACCTATGGACCGACGCCGAGCTGACAAACAACTCTGTGCACTCTTCTCCCGGCGTACCCCGCCTCGGCATCCCGCCGTATAACTGGTGGTCCGAAGCTCTCGTAAGCTTGTCCCACCTCGTCGACGTCGTAACGGCCAACTGAATGGACTTCGGACTTCTAGCACGGTGTGGCATTGAGCGTCGGCGTTCACTTCTCGTCTTCCGGAGAATTCAGCCACGCGACGTCCTTCCCACAACCCATCCTTATGGGTGCAGCATTTGATGACGAGCTCATCGAGGCCGTAGCCACGGTCGTCAGCACAGAGGCACGCGCATTTAGCAACGACGGCCGCGCAGGCCTTGATTTTTGGACTCCCAATATCAATCGTAAGTGACGTCGTCATCTGCTCTACTATATCTGGGCTTGCAGGGATCCAGAATCTCCATTACGCTGGACACAGCGTAGATGTGCTACCGTAATCGATCATGCAGAGTTCATAGCTGATTATTCGTCTTCAGCATTCAAGGACCCTCGTTGGGGCCGTGGTCAAGAGACACCTGGCGAGGATCCTTTCCACCTTAGCCAATATGTCTACAACCTTGTCATCGGCTTGCAAGGAGGGCTCGATCCGAAGCCCTATCTCAAGGTTGCAGCCGATTGTAAACACTTCGCGGCATACGATCTCGAAGACTGGGAAGGCAACTTGCGCTATGGCTTCAACGCCATCGTGACCCAACAGGATCTCTCCGAATACTACCTTCCCCCTTTCCAGACGTGCGTCCGCGACGCGAAGGTGGCGAGCGTCATGTGCTCCTATAACGCTGTGAACGGAATTCCTTCGTGCGCCAACTCGTTCCTCCTTCAAGACCTCCTGAGGGATACATGGGGATTCAATGACGAGCGATGGGTCGCCAGTGACTGTGACGCAGTCCAGAACATCTACGACGCTCACAACTACACCGCCGACCCGACCCAGGCCGCAGCGGACGCCCTTTTGGCCGGAACAGATATCGACTGCGGCAACTTCTCATCTACGTACCTCCCAGATGCCCTTTCGAAGGGCATGATCACAACTGATGATCTTAAGAAGGCCGCGATTCGCCAGTACGCATCTCTCATCAGGTGAGCCTCTCGTATTCGATCCAGCACTTGTACACCATCTAACTTGTTACATAGGCTTGGATACTTCGACCCAGCGGAGTCGCAGCCATACCGTCAGCTCGGTTGGTCGGATGTGAGCACCGCAGAGGCGCAGCAGCTCGCGGTCACCGCAGCGGCGGAGGGCATGGTGCTCCTCAAAAACGACGGGACGCTCCCGTTCTCCAAGGACATCCGCAGCCTCGCCCTCATCGGCCCGTGGGCGGACGCGAGCATCCAGCTCCTGGGCAACTATTTCGGCATACCCACCGTCCTCGTCAGCCCCGTCGCCGGCGCGCAAGAGGCCGGCTTTAACGTCACCTACGCCTTGGGGACGACCATTGCGGGGAACGACACGAGTGGCTTCGCGGAGGCCATCGCGGCGGCCGAGGGCGCGGACGCGGTCGTCTTTGCTGGCGGCATCGACATCACTGTCGAGATCGAGGGGCTCGACCGGCTTAACGTCACCTGGCCCGGCAGGCAGCTTGACCTCATCGCGGAGCTGGGGAAGCTCGGCAAGCCTCTCGTCGTCGCGCAGTTCGGTGGCGGACAGGTCGACGACACCGTGCTCAAGAACAACGATGCGGTGTGTCTTCCTCTCCTCTTACCTCGTTAAACTGCAGGCTGAGAACTTCTCCAGGTGAACGCGATCGTCTGGGGAGGTTACCCGGGACAGAGCGGGGGCACCGCCCTCTTTGACGTCCTCATTGGCAAGACCGCACCCGCAGGACGTCTCCCGATCACCCAATACCCGGCCGAGTACGTCGCGCAAATCCCGATGACGGACATGACCCTGCGCCCGCATTCTGCCAGCCCCGGGCGGACGTACAAGTGGTACACGGGCACGCCCGTGTTCGAGTTCGGCTTCGGGCTGCACTACACGACCTTCGAGTTCGCGTGGGCGTCCTCCTCCCCGCCGAGCACGTACGCGATCGCGGACGTCGTGGCGCGCGCGAACGCCAGCGCGAGCGGGCCGGCGTTCGCGGACCTCGCGGTGCTCGACGCGTTCCCCGTGCGCGTGACGAACACGGGCGGCGTCGCGTCGGACTACGTCGCGCTGCTCTTCGCGAGCGGGGAGTACGGGCCGGCGCCGCGGCCGAACAAGGAGCTCGTCGCGTACGCGCGCGTGCATGACGTCGCCCCGGGCGGGAGCGCGGTCGCGGCGCTGAACGTGACGCTGGGCGCGCTCGCGCGGGCGGACGAGGAGGGGAAGAAGTGGCTATATCCTGGGACGTACAGGCTGGAGATGGACACGACGGGGGAGCTCGCGCGCGAGTTTACGCTCACTGGGGAGGCGGTGATGATCGCGGACTGGCCGAAGGACCCAGCGAGTGCGCGGTGAGCGGGAGGTCTTGGAGTTAGTGATCCTTGGATGACCTGTAGATGGCAATTATGGTGAGAGCTCCTGTTTACGTTTGCGGGTGGGGTAGCACCATCATGTTGCATTACTGTGGGGTTACGGGAAACAGCGTCATATGGTCGTCATATATTATGTATTCCCTCAGTTCCCGCCCGTCCTTGATGCGGCCTTCACTGCCAATAGTAGGCCGCACTGCCCTCAGTACACGAACCGGAAGTTCATTTTAGTGTTTCCCTATCGGTGGCTCGTTAGACCGGTGCAAACATGTCAGGTCAGATAGCGCACCTCGTCCTTCGTTGTATCTAGGTACTTTTGTTGCTCCTATAGAATAACCTGTTAAAACCGCGGATGGGGCATTTGAAGGGAAATAGATCCCACCTCTGCTGTCCAAGAGTTCCATACCCTGTCCCTGCGCTTGTTGATCGTCTTGTAGAAGAGGTAGGCGAAGAAGTATATGACGATATTCGCCACACATATGATAATTAGAGTGCGGTTCCCACGCTTATCTGTGGGCGGTAGTTAGCTCCGGCATAAAGTCCTCAGTTGGAAGTGGGTGCCGTACATAAGGGCTATAGGAGGGTCACGCACAGTCAGCAAGCGGAACGGGGAACGTAAGCGAATGTGCTCACCGCATCGTCAGAGCGGTAAATATTGGCCTACAAAGTTCAATATACAATGTAAGTGTGGTGCTAGAGGCCCACCATGGAGTGACGCACCGCGATGATAAGGTCTGCCTGGACGAACATGTTGTAAAGCGATGCGGAGACGGTGCGCGTGCCGACCCCGTGAGAGTTCGCCGATGCCCACGCAACCTGGATGGGGTGGATATACGGGAAGCCGGCGATGAGCGTGACGACGACGAAGTATGCCCATTGCGAGGTCTGCTCGTTGAACGTGTAGAGCGCGATCAACAGGGGGAGTGCCCAAAACTGGAGGAAGACGGTGGCGATTGTGCGCGAGTTGATGATCTCGCTCATGTAGCTCGTTGCGAGGAGCATGATCATCCCGATCACCTTGGAGGGGATGCTGAGCAGGTTCGACTGTGTTGTGGTATAACCCAGGTGTCGTAGGGAGAGCGTAAGGTATAGTTGGGGAGGCGTGACCGGAACTACAGGGAGATGTGATTAGAGCAGGTAATCATAGTAAAATGAACTGATTCTCACTGAAATGAATGAGACCAAGGATGTATATGGGCCACATTCGCCAGTCTTGAAGGACCTTCCACACCCTCTTGATGGACAAACCCTCTCGATTATGCATATTGGATTTTGTAGGGTCGTCTCGCAGAACACGGTTCACCATAATTACTTCCTCTCTGGATAAGATGGTAAGTGGGCGAGAAGTGGTTTCGTAATGGAGGTAGCTAACCTTTCCGTGAACCACCCCTTTGGTCTGTACCACGCTTTTGTTTGCGTGGGACCTGGAGGCATCATGAAGTACGAAGCAATCCCGACAATGAGGGTCAAGCCACCCTCAATCAAGAATAGATACCGCCAGCCCGCCTTTCCGCCCACACCTCGCAACCGCAAGAGTCCAGTTGCAATGAATGCACCCGAGATTTCTGCGATGTAGTTTGAAACCCAGAACCATGCCATGCGGATGGGTACTATGAATCGTACGTTTAGAGAAAGAGTGCGATATTGAAAAAATAAGTGCCACTTACACTCATTTTGGGTGTAGAAGTAGGAAAGGTACAGGACAACGTCGGGAATGAATCCTCCTTGCATGAATCCGAGAAGGAACCTGGGATCATGGGGTCAGCTGGCACTGTGAGAAAGCTTTAGAACCGCGAACCTTGTCGCGAGGAAGCTCGCCCTTCCCGTGAGCCAGAATTGACTAAGCGAGACAAAGCTCCATAGAATCATCTGTGAAGATGAGTGAATACTGCGACACCTGAGAATGAAGGAACATGCCTGGCTGGGAATCCATATATCCGGCCCCACGCGTTTGGAGATGAGTTGTGAAGGAAGCTCGGCGATAAGGAACGATAACTAGATGATCTCAGAAGCAATATTTATCGACAGATTACGTGACTGCTCACCCGGAAAAGAGAGTTGCCCAAGTTGAAGTCGTCAGTTGTCAGTCCCAGGTCTTGGAGGAAGTTGTCCGTATTAGCTTGAGAGATATTGGAGCGATCGAGGTCGAGGCTAAAAAACATGACGCAGGCCCAAGCCGCGATCAGGAAGTCGATCTTGCGGACAACGCGCTGCCACAAAAAGATTAACGTTCAATGCCCGCGGCCAGTGACCTCGCAGTTGGATGTCGTCAACGCTGCTACGACTCACGTATTCTTCGCGCCAAGTCCATCGTGCAAGCGGATCGAAGCGGTGCGTGTTCTCCCAAGTTACCGGTGGCCTATAGATCTCTAGCGTGACCGGGTCGTCGAACACGGATGGCTGTGTCGCAACGCTGTCGAGTTCGTGCTTCGGCTTGCGCCAGAAGGACCGCTTCGTGCCTCGCGCCACGGGGGCGCTCAAGGTTGGGACCTCGACGGCACTGGCAGTCGCGCTGTACGCGCCGCCCTTGACCGAGTCGGAGTCGGAGCCCTCATTCTGTGCCTTGGAGGCATACGACGGCTTGGTGAGCACGGTCGACATCGCTGCGAGGTCTGGAAGAGAGCGCAGTGAGAGAGCGCGTCATGCCTGCGCACCGCCTGATGGCTCTTATAGAGCCACTATCAAGGATGCCCGAGGGAGCATGGGGCGCCTGCAACGTTATCAGCTGGCGACATAGAGGAAGTATATTTGCCATCGTGAGCGAGAGTGCGGATGGCGCATTTGGCTCCGGGATGGCGACATCTGGCCCTGCCGAAGAAGTGTGAACCACAGGACAGTCACAATCCGTCACGCATGGGTCTCCGGACCCCGTGGACGTGACCGTGACGGGGCTTACTAGAGCAGTCAGGAAAAGCCATTTAAGGAGAAGCGTATAGGGTACGCGGATGATATCGATATGTCTACACATTTCGCAATTGCTGCTTTCTATTTCCTCACCGCCTTGGCATCCCACGGCCCCGTCCGCGTAGCGCTCTTTGAGCCGTTCCTGGAGGTGCTCGTGGGCCAGCATTTTGCTTTTAATAAGAAGCGTCAGACTGCCGTCGGCACCATGAAATGCGAGCACTCTTACTGCTTCACTCTGTGGTGCCCGTACGGTCTCGTCAACGCTCAGGATTAGACATGCGGCCTCAGTTGCACTGCTGATCGCGTTGACCTTGACCAAACTCGGCTCCCATACGAAGGCATCGAGGTTGTTGCGGATCCCCTCTGCGCCGTCGACGTCGACGCCGAACCACTTCTCCCCGTTCGCGTGCTTCATGCGCAGCTTGTTGAGGATATCTGTCGAGTCCAGGCCGGCATTATCGCAGATTTGTCGGGGAATGACCTCGAGCGCCTTCGCGAACGCGATCATAACGAGTTGCAGCTTGCCAGGAATAGACAGCGCGTGTTTCCGAATGCGTGACGAGAGATCGAGCTTTCCATCAGGAACGAGACTATGTTAGTTGGGGTAAACATAGTACGGCCACAGAATCGTACCTCGATCGCTCCGCCTCCAGCTACAATGTGCCCGTTCTTAACGGCGCGCTTCACTACCATGATGGCGTCGTGCAAACTCCGCTCCACCTCTTCGATGAACTGCTCTGCACCACCACGAAGAACGAGTGTGCACGTTTTCGCCTTCGGGCACCCGGTGAAGAGGTTGTAGCGCTCCCCACCGATCTGCTTCTCCTCGAACTGTTCGCACGTCCCAAGGTGCTCACGCTTGATATCGGAACACGTCGACTGGACAGATCCGCCAACTGCCTGGACTACCCTCTGCAGGTCGTCTGCAGGCACGCGACCGGCGCAGAAGATGTCACGGTCGGCGAACCATTGAGTAGCAAGATCGCCAATGGGAAGCTTGCTCAGAACGACCTTTGCGCCGGTCTTCTCGATCGCCTCGAGCTTTCTATAGATAATTTCCCACTCGGCGTCGACGATCGCCTGGTAGTCCGACACTTGCTCGACCCGGACCTCGGCGTTGTCCTTCTCTGCCTTCAGCTCGAGCTCGACGTTCAATGACAGAATGAGAGGGTTGCGGAATGACTTGGGCTGCTGCTCCGCGCCGGCGTACGTGAAGGTCTTCTTGAACGCTACACCTTGGACGAGAAGGGAGTCCTGCATACCACCACCGGGGATCTTCTTTACGCCGATGAGGTTCTCGTTCAAGTCTTCCTGGTCAAGGCATTGTACAGCATCGACGACCATTTTCGAGAAGAAGGGTTTTTCCGAGTGAATGAGCTTGGATGACATGGATGTGGACGCGCACTTGAGGAGGAGAGAGCGGAATTCCCTGAACGAAACCTAAACACTGGGACGCAGGAATGGTACAGTATTCATGAGACATACTCAGGATTCGACTTGTCGACCGTAATCTGGACAGACTTGATGTGTTCCATAGCCTAAGTCCAAAGCAAGTCGGCATTGAGTGACTGATGGGATAAAATGGCGCGTACCAGCTCTACCGCTTTCCTAAAACCTTTCATGATGATATGTGGACTGACTCCCTCTTCGATGTAGCCTCGGACCTCTTTCAGAAGTTGCGCAGCAAGTAGAACGACACTCGTAGTTCCGTCGCCGACCTCGGCATCCTGGGCGCGAGCGATGTCGACCAATGTACGCGCGGCCGGGTGCACGATGTCGAGAAGCTTGAGAATGGTTGCACCATCGTTCGTGATCTGGGCTTCACCGCGTTCATTGACAATCAGCTTGTCCATTCCACGGGGACCAAGGGTGCTGGCCAGAGTTTCCGCGATCGCAAGGCACGCGGAGATGTTGGAGAGCAGCTGAGGCTTTCCTTGGGAAGTATCCGTGCCCTCCTTGAGGAGGACGACGGTGGGTTGCTGCCGGCTATGATGAGCACAGGAACATAAGTCAGACGCATTTGTTACGAACCATAGGAAGACCCCTCTGCATTTTGAGAGCACGATACGAAGGAGGGAGGATGGAGGAGATGGCTTGAGCGGCAGGCTCTCCTCGAGGTCTCGATTGAATTCTCGACATCTGTTATCCGTGGGAGCCACCTGCCTATCAGAGGACACGAGTTATTTGGCAATGTTGACGCGTCGGGACCGCGTCGGTGGCTGCAATTAACGCGCCTCCCGACTCGACGCGTCGTCCAGGTTGCCCCTTTATTCCTGACACGCTCCACGATACATATCTTCTCTCTTGCCTATGGAACCCAATCAAGAACACTCCCTATTCTTTGCTGGATCGGATGATGAAGATATGGGCGACGTGACACGTTCCCCAAAGCCCAAAGACACCGACCTTGGCGAAGGGTCATCTTCTGGGAGCGCGACGAGGCCTCGGTCTCCGGCGCAACAGCCACTTTTCTTTGAAGACAGTGACAGTGACGCGGAGATGAGCTACCGACTCAAACAGCCCGCCCTTGTAATGGATACCGATGGCGATGACGAGCTCGTGTTGGATATGGATATCCCGGAAGTCGTCGAAATTCCTCGTGCGTCCAGTGTATCCAGTGTATCTTCGGGGATGGAGAGTTCCCACAACTCCCCACCTCCGCCACGACCTAGTATCGAAGAGCCTGCCCCCAAGCGCAGGAGACTGTCGCTCCCGGAGCCGCCCCCCGACCAAACCTTCGACTCGATGTATCTAGGGTACTTTCTCGTTGACAACGCATGGAGCACCGTAAAGGGTACAGGCTATATCAAGGCTGGCGAAGAAATTCTCATCCAGCGGGATGATGTGAGCAAACCCCCACCTCCCCCTCCGAAGAAGGCAACCAAGGACAAAAGGAATGGCGGCAAGAAGCAGCTCACTATTGCCAATATGCTCAAGCCTGCTCCGACCAAAACTACTAAGAAGAAGCAGGATTCTGTTGTTCGAATTACGAACAGTAGAGGTTTTGGTAAGTTTCAACGTCGTATCTATCGAACGCCTATTCCAACTTTCGCCACAGAGTTTGGTCGTCTACCACAGGATGTAGCCTCTTGGGTCTCACGTTTGTTAGACCTAGGCAAGTACAGTTATATATTAAACTCTTGACTCGCATCTCATAAGTCTATAGACATTGTGGACTTCCGAAACTGTACTGTGGTCGAGTGCCCAGCGAAGCTTACGACGGGCGCCGATTTAATTCTTTCTCTGTCCGTCTATATCAAGCCATCAGCGTTTCGACTTCCCAAAGTTGCGTCAGATGATAGATCCAAAGTCATGTTCAACGAAGGGCAGGAGACAGAGGCCGAACAAGTATTGAGGGAGCGCAAACGCTCGCTCGTAAGCCTCTTCAAGCGAATCAATCTCAAACCTCAAGGGAGAAACGCCAAATCTAGTGGCAAATTAAGTCAGCAGGAGCTCGAGCTATTGTCACAGGTGCCAAAGCCCACACAAGTCAAGTTGACAAGCAATGACGACGATGACGACGGTGAAGGGGACATTTCGGAGGAACAAATTGACTTGATCTATAAGAAGTGCGCATGTCGCTTATGGATTGGACACGTTCTATGCTAACTCTGCCTTCCAAAGAGCCCAAGAGGGTGATCGTCAGCTTGCTGAAATGGAACCAGCCGAGTCATTTACGCTGAAATTGCGTGGATACCAGAAACAAGCTCTCATGTGCGTGTCTGCTTCATCCTTGATGAGTTCAGTTTTCACATCCCACGACAACTTAGGTGGATGCACTCGATCGAGACTGGTGCCGCCTCTGCTCGTGAGGCGAAATCCATGCATCCATTGTGGAAAGAGTGAGTCTTCGCAGGGCGGTTCTCTTCTGAAATGATACCAACATCCCCCCAGATATATTTTCCCATTCGATCCCCACAATGAAATGATCGACCTCACTGCTGATGAGCATTCATTCTACTTCAATGAATACTCAGGAGAACTAAGCCTTGAGTTCCCGAAGGCCGAGAGGAAGTGTAAAGGGGGTATTTTGGCGTGAGTTTCAAATCGTCCTGCGTATTCTTGGATACTTACTCATGCCACCCATAGGGACGGTAATGTCCTCTTATGTGAGATTGTATGCAACATGCTAACATCACGTATAACTTGGTCTTCTAGAGAGTGAGTCGAGTATTGTGCGCGCAGCCCGCAGGAAGCTGACATTCCAATTTAGTGGGCATGGGCAAGACCATCATGTTATCCTCCTTGATCCAAACGGCCCGTGAACCGGAAGCTCCCATGGACACGGAGGTTAATGGCACAAGTAAGGCGAAGCAGCTGAAGCTTAACAACAATTTCCGAGTGGTATCAAAAACCCCTGCCCAGCCACGAAAGGGTCCGTCAGCGACCCTCATCGTTGCACCGACGTCCCTCCTTGCCCAATGGGCCGAGGAACTCGAAAGGTCAAGCGAGCCTGATACATTCAACGTCCTTGTGTGGCATGGCCAGAACAGGCTCGACCTAGATACGGCCGTGGACAATGACAACGTTATCAACGTCATAATTACATCGTATGGCACGCTGGTGTCGGAACATGCGAAACACGAGAAGCAGTCTTCCTCCGTATTTGAGAGTACGCGTCCGTGGTCTCCTTGTCCTCACATAAGCTGATGTTTGCACATAGTTGAATGGCTCCGTAAGCATACAAACACCCAGTATATCAAGCTTCGTCTGAGCCTTTGACACAGGTGTGGTGTTGGATGAGGCTCACCACTGCAAATCCCGCACCAGCAAGGCTGCTAAGGCTGTCAGTGCCCTCCGCGCGAGGAGAAGGTGGGCGGTGACTGGTACCCCTATCGTCAACCGCCTAGAAGACCTATATTCGCTCCTGTATGCCTTATGTTGTCGTTCTGGTGTTTTTCATTGACCCATCATCACAGAAAATTCCTCGACTTCGCCCCATGGTCAAACTACACGTTCTTCCGCTCGTTAGTGTCGAGACCACCATACGGTATTCTCCGAAAACTAACGTGGATACAGGTTTATTACCCTTCCATTCTTAGCGAGGGACCGGAAAGCAGTGGAGGTCGTCCAAGTCATCTTGGAAAGTATTCTTCTGCGTCGCGAAAAGGACATGCTCGATTCAGATGGCAAGAGAATTGTTCAATTGCCACCGAAAGAGGTGCGCCTTGCGTTCCGTATATCTACCACAGTGCCCCTAAAATCCCCACAGATTAAGGTCGAAACGTTGGAGTTTTCCCCTCTTGAACGCAAGATCTATGACTCGCTGTACTCCGACGCGAAGAAGAATTTCGAGAATCTCAATGAGAAGGGTCTCGTGAGCCGCAACTATACACACATCCTTGCGATGCTAATGCGGTTCGTGGTACTCATTTCTCCATCTGTGGCATGTCTGAATGACTCGGACTGCGATGCAGCCTTCGTCGGGCGGTGCTACATCCAAATCTGGTATTGTCATCAAACGAGCGTGGCTCGTCACGGGCACCAAGCGGAAGCGGCGCCATTGATGTCGAAGAGCTCATCGAGCAGTTCGGCAAGGGTGAGAATACGGTCGGAGACAGCAAAGTCTACGCAGAGGGTGTCCTTGCCAACTTGGGGCAGGAGGAAGATGCAGAATGCCCAATATGCTTCGACGTCATGGAAACCCCCGCCATTCTGCCCGCATGTATGCACCAATGGTATGTCTCGGCACGGCGCACCTACTGCCGGAACACGTGAGCTAAATGATTGGTTTGGCTCAGCTGCAAGGATTGCATTGTTGCTTTCATCGAGAACTGTCGAGAGAAGGGCGAGGACGGTAAGTGCCCGACATGTTCGAAAGGACCTGTGAAGGTATGTGTATGACTTACTTTGACACATAAGATGCTAACGAGGCTCTCACCCGCAGGAGACCGATCTTCTGGAGATCGTCCGCTCGAAGCAAACTAATGGCGACGAGACCGAAGGTGGTACACAAGCAGCCTCGTCAACTGTAACGCTGCGCCGGAATGACTTCCGCTCGTCCACCAAACTGGAAGCTCTGCTGCAGCACCTCCGTGCGTCCCGTCGATTTCCTATCTTGCTCCCCGCTCCCAATGCGCTTGTATTGATCACGCTCCGTCACAGGCCGTCTGCGGGACCAAGACCCCTGCTTCCGCGCAGTCGTCTTCTCCCAGTTCACCACCTTCCTCGACCTCATCCAAGCCGTCCTCGAGCGCGAGGGCCTCCCCTGGTTCCGCTTCGACGGCTCCATGGACATCAAGAAGCGCAACGAGGCCGTCACGGGCTTCAAGGCGCCCTCGCGCGAGCCGAAGGTGCTCATCATCAGTCTCAAGGCCGGCGGTGTAGGGCTCAACGTAAGTCCCCTCAAGACCCCCCCCTCACCCCACCCCGACGCCCGCACCGCGCTCACCGTTTTCTCCGCCGGGCTCCGGCGCGCAGCTGACGAACGCGAACCACGTCTTCATGGTGAGCCGTCCATGCCCGCGACTCCACACCTCCCCACTGCTCGCTGACGATCGGCGGCGTTTTCCGTAGATGGACTGCTGGTGGAACGCGGCGACGGAGAACCAGGGTGCGCAGCACCTTCGCCTTCCTTCCCTCGCGCCGCCGGCTCGGCTGTGCGCTGACTATTCTTGCGCCAGCCGTCGACCGCGTCCACAGAATTGGACAAGAGAAGGCTGTATACGTCACCCACTTCGTCGTATGTGTCTTACTGCGGCCGTCTGCTGTTGCATATAGAAGAACCTAATGTGTATGGGCGTGTACTAGGTTGCTGGGACCATCGAAGGCCGCATCATCCAAATCCAGAAGAGGAAAACGGCGATCGTCAAGGAGGCCTTCAAGGGCAAGCGGGACGGTGACCCGGAGAGTATCGAGAACCTGAAGATCATGTTCGGTGACGATTGAGGATCGTGTGCTATACACTTCATGACATCCTTTGTGGACGGTGCTCGATCTGCATTCATATAAGAGAACACAATTCGGACTCACTGGTCATGAGATGAAAATAACAGCTGGCTAATGTTACCACATTTATAAATACCTTCCAAAGTTGTAGGGAAGTCCAAGCTGCGGTGGCGTGGTGCACGGTTGGCCAAGAAAGCCAAAAAGTGTGATGAGAGTGGGATTCGAACCCACGCCCTTTCGGACCAGATCCTTAGTCTGGCGCCTTAGACCGCTCGGCCATCTCACCTTGGAAACAGAGGTCGTGATTAAGTACATGACTGCGCAGCAGACCCAGATTAGGAGCTAACCACGTTACTTAAAGCACCTGATCATCACGTATTGCTGGTCACCTAGACAAAGTGGTTCGCAAAGTAGCCCAGAGTTACTGCGGCATACCGGCCCCCCCACACACAATCTATCCATAACTTTTTACGCAGCTAATTTCGCCTTTTGTAATATGTATGCAGATCGCCTTGGGAAGCCGCTGAATTGACATGGCTGGGATAATGCTTTCAAGTTAGGCGGAGTCCCGAGTACATCTCCAGATTAGTGGTCGGTCAGTATCGCTTCTGTCACTGTCTGCACCCCGTTATAAACACCTTTTAGGTGGATAGGATGTGCTATCTGATAGCTATGCTTCAGCGACCGGTGAGTGTCTTGCAAAGTATGTATGCCAATCTTTGGTAGAGAACAAAGAAGGTGGAGAGATGGCGAGGCATCCTCAACTGTGAGATCACTGGAAGTTATGGCCGTCTTGAGCAGTGTTAGAAGAAATGGGAGCAAGATGGATAATGTATATGCCTGCCTTGATGCCTCTCTGGCTTACTTTTAGGTGGAATTGTTTCTGATCGCAGATCGTGAACTTCCCGAAGGTGCAGCCAATATTGGAGCGGATGCTTTGGCCGTACCGTCTAACACTGATAATGGAGAAAGTGTCAGCACAGAAAACATCCACAATCACGATATTTGGTCGGGTGGGGTGCGGAAACGAGCCGTCCCCTTGTACCTTAGCCAAGGTGCTCTGTAAGCGTCAAGAATCGTAAGACAGACACGCCACCAACGGGGTAGCGAGTCAACGGCCCTACCTCCACATAACTTCACGGTCGACATGAGGGCGCCGGTCTCGGTGATGTCATCTTAGAAGAAGCATTCCACCGTGGCGAGAAGAGAAGAATGGACCGGATCGCTTGGTCCCGTGGACAAAAGCAGAGACCATGCCGGGACTGGACCCATGATCATGGACAACCGTATTTCGCCGATATTGAGCGGAGGATGGATGGATGGGGGCCGCTGATGTGGACGGATGATAGTGGTGGTAAGCAACTAGGGTTGGGCTGGGGAAAGTTAGGTACCCGCTAGGAGTTTATATGTGACACTCCTCTAGCAGGCCAGCCACATGCTGGTGCAATTCGGACCATGGTCGTTCTGTTCGGCTGCCTGTCAGCCACTAGACGTCTCCGAACGGAGGCTGACTTACCTCGATCAAAGATTTCTACCAAGGGCACACCCGGTATACATGCTTTGCGGGGTAGCTTTCAGGGTCCCTTGCTGTGTTGGAGATATCAGTAGTCCGACCAACGCATCGTGGCCTCGGCGTGGCACGGTTGTGGGTCCAAGTGGAATGCGGTGGACGCCCAGCCGGAGACCGGCCAAGCGCACTTAGGACTGCCCCGACGATCGCCTCGGTCCCCGGAGGGCCCTTGGCTCTCGGGGACGTCTGGCGCGCGAGTCGGACGGTGGCCGGTCAGGCGGGGCCCTCCGGCCACTAACTGCGCAGCCGACCGCCCCACGACCTGCTGTGTCTGGACGCTCGTATGCCCCATAAGAGCGTGGGGGCCTCGCCGGACACCTCCCCTGCCCACGCCCTCACCTCGTTCAAGTCAGCTCCCGTGCGCACACAGCCCTGGTGGGATCGACGAAACCGCATTGTGGGGTCCGACTCTACTCATCGTATAGAAGACAATCAGGTATCGTACATGAGCAGCCCCGCACCGTCGGCGAGAAACGTAACGTCCGTACGTGCGAGCGAGCGATATGGCGGGGAGGGAGGGCAAGCTGGGAAAACCTAGTACATACAGAGGATATCGATGCATCACATCAAGAAAGCTAGCGGACAACAATACCGACGGAACGTCCACGCTGATACCCGTAAGAGAGACGGAGAGGACATAGGAAAGGGTCGGAAAGCACGGACAGAGCGGGAGGGCGGGGGCGAAACGAGCGGGGAGGCTTAGACGATGGCCTCGCCGATGGAGAAATGGACCTGGTCGCCCTCGGCGAGGGTGAGGCGGACAGGGAGACGGGGGTCGATGCGCACGGGGGCGCTGGAGCCGACAAAAAAGTCGCCGCGGGTGAAGTTGCGGGTGATCGCGGCGGTCTCCTCCTCGGTGAGGGGCCGCGGGCGTTTGGTCGGGCGGAAAGTCGAGGTGGACGCGCCGGTCGGGTTGGTGGGGTTGGCGGAGAAGGTGTTGCTGTAGTCGTAGTAGTGGGGGTGCTGCTGGAGGCCCTGCATGGGGGGCGGCGGGGGGTAGGGC
>FTLJ01000596.1:0-27220 GCA_900155495.1 Porogramme epimiltina
GTATTCGAGTGAACGGCGTGCGGGGGTGATGGTGGGGGTCAGGAGGGGATATGGGGGGAAGGGGGAGGGGATGGGTTTCACTCTCTGCGTCTGCGCACTGCGCGGGACCCAAGCGGGCGTAAACCATCCCGCGGTTCTCTAGTTAGACTTCTGGAAGGTGCCGTAACGGTATGTCGTAAATGCGCCGCGAAAGAGAAGGAGGGGACGGATGGGAAAGGGGAGAAGGAGGGCCACCGCACTCGCACGCATGTGCGTGTGCGCACCTGGGTAGCGGCGGAGATGGGTGCTGCAGCAGTGGCTGCTGCTAATATTGCTCCTGCCGCCGCCGCGCCGTCCCTCGAAGCTTGTAGAGCAGGCGAAGAGAAGACGGGGGGACCCTCTGGGTCCGGGCGGCGGCACGTTCATTGTCATTGGGCGAGGGAACGTGGACGCGAAGGCGGCTGTTATACTTGGTTACGCCAGAGTTGGGCGAGCGGCGCACGTTGAATGCAAATGCTGCAGGTGGGAGCTGGTCAGCGGAACGGGAGGCCTCTCCATCGGTCTGCTGGTGAGTAGTCTTTACTAGGCACACAGGAACACCCAGTATCGCCAGTAGGGCTGCGGGTTGCGGTCGGTTTGTTGGAATAGGTGTGGATGGGGAAGCATCAGGCCTGGTGGCCGTCCTACCTCCCCCGCGCGCCAGCATGATGTCTGGGAAGGTCCACGACAGGCGCGCTGGATCTGTGCCGTCTTCTTTTTTGGATGGCAAGGAACAGGCCTGATATTTCGCGAGTGTAACGTGCGCGCCGCGGGCGAAGCACGACATGGAGGGCGTGGGCGGTGTCGGCCTGTGCGGACGATCGTCTATGTTCCCCGCGGGCCAGTGCGTTCGAGGGTCGTTCGTATGTTCAGGGGTCGCCCTCTACTGGCGGACCTAGAGCGACGGTACCTGTTCCTTCGCGGCACGTTCACCGGTGAATTGTAGACATTGAGGGTGGGACTGGGTCCAGGCGGCGTGCTTTCGTGCTAAGGCGGTCTGCTGACGACCCTGTGTGGGCACGAAGTTCGTAAAACCTCCCTCTAGATCCGAGCCTGTTAGAGAGCACAAGGTTAACATCTGCCCCCAGGCGCGCAGGAAAGACTTGGCGAGGAACTAACCGTCGTTGGTGCCCGTGGGGGTTAAGCACCTCGGTGCGGCGGCGGTGTGGGAGTTGGAACCTAGGAGCGGTCTTCGACCGGATGACGCTTCGGAAGCACGCGCTGAGCCAATCTGGTGCAACCGCGGTAAGTGATTCACGACATCCGCCACGATGCGCTGCACCTGACTTCCTTCCTGCTCGCGTCGCGGATGGTGCGCCTTGCGCACTTGTTCCCAGCGAAGTCCTGCAAGAGTTGATGTGGATGGTCTCATCTGGTCAACAGGCGACTGCTCCCGGCGACTGGACGCGTTTCAGAACCGTGTGGCACGGTTGCTCGCCCACGTGGTCGGTAAAGGTCCGCCTTGCTGCAGCCTGTTGTCAAGCGTCAAGCGTCGGGAATGGCGTAGAGGTAATCTGTGCGGATGATAGCCTTGCTGATCGTCGACGAGTTTCGCGCTGAACATGCGAGGTCGATCGGGTCCGGTTGGGCGTGTCTGCAGACTGTATGCGTGGCGGCGGCTTGAGTAACAAGACGTGAGCACCAAATTCATATGGCTTAGCCAGTTATGATTAGGCCAAAGGAAATATATCAGCTAGTTTTCTGTGTATATTACTACCCACTAGTAGACCGGGGGAAGATCGTCTGGTACATTTTGAAGAAATGAGACATGGGACGTAGACCACATAGAGCATCACGGGTGCACGTAGAACTTGTACTGCGTCAGCATCCACACGAGCGAGGACGCTGACGAGGGTCGGGGTGAGCGATGCGGTCTATTCGAGCAGCATGCAGCAAGCCGAACATGCACTCACAAGCGACGATGACGGGGCTGATGGCCGCGCCCTGCAATTTCGCGGACTTGAAGATGAGGATCTCGGAGCCGAAGTGGAAAAACGCGAAGAGGTAGGTGAGGAGCGCGAGGTCGTAGATGCTGCGAAGAGAAAGAGTGCGTTGAGACTCGTGCGACGATGAACGGAGAAGACTGCGCTTACAGCTTGTTGTGGATGTTGTACGCAGCGTAGAAGCGCACCGCGGCTGACGTAAGCGTCCAAATGGCGAAGGTGCGCGCCTGGAGCGGGTTTACTACAGGGGTGAAAGGTGTGAGCGCGAGTAAGAGATTGAACGGCCTGTCAAAGTGGAGAACGGCTGCTCACCGAGGCCTAGCGAGCCAGTGTAGAGTCTCCGCGAGAAGGTCAGGCTGGTGAGGTTGCTTATGGTGTTGAAGGCGGCCGTGACCGCCACAATCAATTGCCACGTCGGAAGCCAGCCAGGGCCGGTGGGCAGGACTAGGGCTAGTTAGATATGAGGGGTAGTGCAGCAAGCTTTAGGGTACGTACAGGCGGACAGAGACTCAAGGACGGCCATGGGTGCTGTATGTGGCTCGCGGTGTGCTGAGAACCTCGAAGGGAACGTTCTGCAAGACCAAAAGAGGATGAACACCCGGATTCGTGAAGGCAGGACCTCTGGCACCCGGTTCTCGAGACGCGGCCGGCTGGCCCTGGGCGGCTTGGTTGCATTTGATTCCCGCAAGGGCTTCCACCGCCGGCAGGACAGCTCAGAAAACGCTCCAAAAAGAAAGGTCAATATGATTGAGATGTTCACAGGACAGTTGGCCCTCCCATGTCATGTCATTTCTTATGTTGTGCCTGGATGAGGGAGGAGCTGGTCTTATGGCGGGACGGCCAGAAGGGGGATCGGGCGCCCCCATCAGAGCGTCTAGGTTCTAGCGGGGGATTTGTCCGGGGTCCGTGTCTGCAGGGCGGGCGTCTGTTCGCGCGTCGGGCACCGCGCATCGTTTCGTCCTCTGCCATTCTTCCCGCCAGTCCCACCGTCGCGCACGACAACGAACTTCGGTTCACTCCCCCGTCGTCGCATGCTCCCTCGACCCCTCCATGCACTCCGCCCTCGCCTCGCCCTCCCTTGAGGCTCCCTTCGCTCTTTCTCAGTCACACTCTCGCAGGGATTCCGACGCCAGCTCGCTCAGGCGTCGCTCACGCACCAGGACTCGCTCGCTTGCACCCGCCAAGCGCGGCAGGGGCAACAACGCGCCCCAGGCGGGCAGCAGCGCCAGGTATGAGTCCGATGCGGGCGAGAGCTTCCTCGACTTCGACGATGCGCCCCCCATCCCTTCCCCACCCGCATCCGCCCCGGTCATCCATACCGAGCCGGAGCCGATGACACCCGCGGAGAGCAAAGAGGCGAAGAAACAGAGGCGGAGATCCAGGACGGTCGGGCCCGAGGCTCGTTCGTTCTTGAAGATGGACCATCTCGACCCCGGTGTCCCCGTACCGAGGTCTTGGAGTGCGGTCGACGTGAGGGACCCTCCCGTCGAGCAGGTTCGAGGGAGGCAGGCAAAATCAGACGTAGAATCTGTCAAGGGCAAAGGGGTGCGTGTCGATGTCCTGTCAGCGCAGACTTTTGTTGATAGAGTGTCCGCAGTCGAAGCCGAAGCTGCGCGGGTTGAGTCTTCCCCGTCAAGTCTTTAGACAAAATCCACCTTCGGAAGGTTCCTCGCAACCAAGTCCGCTCACTCCGTACGGGTTTACCGAAGGTCCCGCTGTTCGGATAGCAGGTGTGGCTGGACCAAATCGCCGGGACTCGGTCATGACGCAGGTATCGTCGACGTCATCTTCCCTATACCCCGCGTCCACCTCGGCCGGTAGCCGCACAGAGTCCTCGATGCCATACACGGACGACCAGGACGACGCAGACGTCTCGTATCCCGAGATCGTCACTCCGGAGCACCCCAACTTCGACCCAGACGACGTGTCTAATCGTCTGCGCCTGCTCCTTAACAACAGCTACTTCCTCCCTCCTGCCCATGCGAAACCCAACCCATTCTCGCTTTCTCCGAACCCTTCGGATCCCTCGAAGAAGGCCAAGCCAAGCAACGGCGGCTTCCTGGGCTTCTTTGGCATTGGGAAGTCGAAGGCGAAGTCCCCTACGTCTACACCTGGCAGTCCGCCTGCCGTCGACAGCTCGGGCCCGATCCTGCGGACAACATCCGATACGCCCACGGCTTCAGGCATGCTCCTCCAATCCCAGACGCAGCCCCTCGTGATGCCTACGACGGCAATCTTGCCCACACCTCCACCTACAAGTAGGGTTGTGGTCCTGCGCGAGCGTATGGACGACCTCGCGACTGCCGCGAAGGAAGCAGAGAAGGAGCTTCGTAACAGGACCGACACGCGCAAACAACAGAGTAGCGTTACGCCAAGAAATCGCTTCTTGGACGACATTATAGATCCCACAGACGCCGTCGATCTTCCTCCACCCTCTGCGGACTCGCCTTTTGCCGTCCAAGCTTCTGCCGTGTACGGGCTGGGGCCGATGGAATCTGTGAACGCTGCCGTACTCGCGGACCGTCTTATCCCGGGAAGTCCTGCCGTGTGGTCAATCAACTCCGAGGAAGAGAGCTGGAGGAAGGAGCTTCTCATGGAGGCGGTCAGCCATTCACTCGGCAACACGCCCGACCACTCATTCTCCTCGTCGATGTCGGGTGCTGTGCTCGATCCCGTGTCTCCGCCGGCACAGTCGGAGGCCAGCTTCCCTATCCCCACCGTGAAGACGACTCAGAGGATGAAGGTTGGGCAGCGCATCGTGGAAGATTTCGCCGTGGCGCCAAGCCCGCCGCCTGTACACGAGGACCGTTCTTCCGTTGTGGACGCGCAGTTCCTTCCCATACCGAGTACTCCATTCGTCCAGGAACCGAAGACGCCCAGCATCGCTACCGAGCAGGCATTGTCCCCGGCGCATCCTCCTGCACGGGCGGAGACACCAGCGCACATGCCGCTCCCCCTTGCTCCACCACCCAGAAAACAGCTCGTCAACCCGCTGTACTCGCTGTCGCAGCCGGACCTCCCCGAAGCTGTCGCGAAGTCTGAGGAGAATGTGGCAGGCTCGTCGTCGGGGTCGGGGTCGTACCACACCGTACGAAAGGCTACTTCTACGCCTGGGAACCTGTCTGCGGGCGAGGAGGTTGCTGCTCAACGGATGGTCATGTCGTTGTCGCCTCCACCACTGCCTGAACATCCAGGTCAGAGGTCAATCACGCCGGCGCTGGCTGGCATGCCCTCGTTCACGACTACGCGGACCCGCACGGAGAGCGACTCTAGATATTCGAGCGATAGTGTCTCGTTCAGGACACCTGTCGACACGGATGTCGATCATGCTGGTGGACGGCCGTCAATGTCTTACTCAGTGCCCTCCGGGCGACCATCGGTGTCAGTGTCCGAATACTCCATGCCGTCACCGACGGCGTCCGCGTTCCGGGATGCTGTCTTTGGCAGCTGTCGACCTCCATCGACGCTTTCGAGGAGAAGTGTGCCCAGTTTAGCGGAGCCGCTTCCAGAAGTTCCTACCCCGATGCCTCCGTTGTCCCCTCGAAGCGTCGACCACCCGCCTCCGCGCATCTCCACAACAGTGCCCCCTGTTGACTTACCCCTGCCTCCGCGGCCACGTGCCACCCGCCCCCTCTACCGCCCTTCTTCGTCTACTCGCTCTTCCAGTAGCCGCAACCGTCCGTCCACCACGGCGTCCGAGAACGATGTCCACAACTCGTCGGTACACTTCTCGTCGAACCCGTCGTCCCCCGGGGCCCCTCTGTCTGCGCGGCGAGGAGTGGGTAGCACACTCTCGTTGACCATCCCTGACCGACACCACGCCCCCGCAATCCACTCCGCCCCTGCCCCCGCTTCGCCAGTCGACTTCTTCGACAGGCTCCAGTCCACCATCCACAACGCCATGGACGACCTGGAGACTTCGGACGAGAGCGACTCGGAAGAGCTGTCCCTCTCGGGCGCCGAGCACGCCCGCAGCCGCTTCAACCCTCGCGCCCCCGGCCAGTCGCCCTCGACACTGCGCTCAGTCCCGCGCTCGACCCGCAGTGAGGACGCCCATGTCGAGACGGCCTCGGTGTTCGTAGAGCCACGCACCATGGCGATTTCCAACCGCGCGTCGAGCTCCTCCGCACGCCCGTCGATCATGCGCCTCGGGAACCACTCTACGCCGCAGCTCTCGCCGTCGAGCAGCTTCTTCCTCTCGCACCAGCAGCAGCAACAGCAGGGGCCCCAACGCTCGCAGGAGTCGCTCCCCCAGTACACGCATGACCCCAAGAAGCCGATCGGGAACGTCGTCGAGCTGCCCACCCGCCGCTCGTTCTCGTCCACGCGGAGTGGTCCGTTCGGCAAGCGCCGCAACAAGGACAAGATGGCGGCCGCGCCGCTCCCGCTGCTGCCCATCGGCGCCGTGCCCAGTGCGCCGCTGAGCCCGGGTCTGCCCCCGGGCCGCGCGAGCGAGAGCGCAGCGGCGCGCCCCTCGGCAGGAGGTGGCGGTCTGCGGCCGGCGAGCGCAGGGACAGGCGCAGGCGGGCGGAAGGTGCAGCGTGAGTCGATCTTGAGGTTCGACGGGATGCTCGTGCAGCACCTTGCGGCGGAGAAGGACCGGATGAAGCGGATCACGAACGACTACGCGAGCTCGACGACGAGCTCGCCCGTCCAGCCGCCGTCCGGAGTCTCCGGTCAGATGCCGTTCACTGCTCAACAGGACTGAGGTGCTGTTTGACGTTGGGTTCTCTTGCTCGTTTTTTGCGGGTTTCTGGTTGTGTTGCTTGCGATGCCCTCTCCCTCCTTGGCTGCGTGCCTTCCCCTCTCCCTCTGACTCGTCTCGACTATGCTCTCTTTCCCCTCCACCCCTCCTCCACTGGCATCCACGGATTAAATGTACGGTACGGTTTCAGGCAGGCTCTTGTTGTCAGTAGCGAGCACCGCCTGCGTGTACAAACGTCGTCATGCGCGGCCCGGTAGTTGTTCTATTAGCCACACAGCGCTCTTGCTATTTACCCCGCCCTTCTAGTGAGGACGGCCCACACGTTCCTTATTGTCTATTTGCACATCTCTCTCACCCTCGCTCGCCCCTCCCGCTCCTTACACGCTCCCGCTCGCTGCCAGTGTGCTGCCTACCACCACCGGGCCCGGTGCACGCCTTCACTTTACTTACGTACGGTGTACATACTAATAACCTACAGCTTTTTTTCTTGCTTCTCCCGCCGCTTCCCCTTCGCATGTAGTAAACGGCCGGTGACTGCTTCGTCTTGCAATTGTATATGCCTTCACACGTACCGCGCTTGATCTTCCCCCCCCCCATACCTCGTCAAATACTGCTGTTCTGCACGTCGCTTTTTATTGCATCTCTTCGTTGTACATTTGCATTCGCGTTTGTCGGTTTTTCTTTATTAACTCGCAAAATCTTTTCAACGTTTGGTCCCTTTAGCATCACGACTGGTACATGATCGGGTCGCTTGTGTCTAACTTTTGACTAGAGCAATGTATGCTGTCTCTCACTCACGCCTAGCCAGAAGTAGTCGTTGTATCGAGGTCTAGGTGCGTAACATGAATCTCAGTAGAAATGTTCCCAGCCGTCACGGACAAGAACTTGCTGCACAGTAAATGTGTGAGTGTGTAGTAGGAGGATACCCTTCAAACCAGACTGACAGAGACGCTAGTAATCAGCGCCACCGTGAGGCGATTGCAATCGAAAATGGCTGTATAGCCGCAGATTTTCTTTGCGCCACCAGAACAGTGGATTTAGAAAGCATATTACAGTAAGAGCTATTCCAAGGGCATGACGGCATGAGGGGGAAAACTACCATGAGAACGAAAGAATATCGGGAGTTAGGTGATACAGGGTGTCTAGTTGTTGAGCGCCAGATGTCTTAGCCCCTGGCTAGTCCAATATGAGCTTGTACGCTCCCCTTGGACGTGCGCACGATGTATAGAAGCACGAGCTGGTCTAGATCGTAAGGGAAAGTTATGTTTGAGCCCTTGAGCTTATCCTTAAGATCGCCCACAGAGTCAGCCTAGCGGGGGAGCCAGGAGGATTTTGTGGCGGACCACACACTCACGATATATTTATCCATCTCCTTTGCAGCATGCACAGCCAAATCGCCCTTGGTGGGCTGCTGGGACACTCCGTCTTTCATGCGGAGTACGTTCACTTGTCGCTTGTGCATGCCATCGAGTCCGACGAACTGAAACGACGAGGTTGAGAGCCCCCGCCTGTAACCCATATACTCAACGGGGGAAAGGGAAGGATTCCGCATACCTGGTACACGAAGGTAACCTTTTGCGCGACTGGATACTTCGGGAACACCCGATCGGCCATGTCGGGAACAAGATCGAGCTCTCTATTCACCAGCCTTTGGAGAGACGGCCATCTCTCGTAGGTGACATATTCGTCGATGGCGCGTATAGAAATGCCACTGGTATATTCCCTCTGTTGCAGCTCCTAAGAAGAAGCCGTGTAAAACATAAAAGAGGAGAAAAATAAGCTGAAAGACTAACTGTACGGTTAGCGAACCTAGCGGGCACAATAGGAATATCCACATTTGCGGATACTGCTTGATTCTGTGTAACCAAAAAAATTGCCTGGGTGCACAGTGGAGGCGTTGCGACAGCACGGCAGGCCTCCTGAAAAACGATTAATACAATGTCTGTTGAGAGAACAAGTGAAGATGTACGTGGCGAGTGCCCTGAGGGATTGTGAGGGTGGGGGCATCCACGAATATGCCACTTGCATGACAAGTTTCCACTGCAGGTTCCTGAACAGGTGAACTTGAGGACTGAGAGTAGATCAATCCTTCTGTAGATGAGTAAATCAAGCCAGCTAGAGATACCTGAGTGTACGTGTTATCATCAGTGAAGTATCCCAATTGTCCGAGTTGGTTCGCCAGCGCTCCGTATCGGCGCTCTTGTCCGGTGCAACTCTGGATGAAGGCACCGTCTGCTGACCCTGTGGTCGCTCCCCTAAAGTGGTAGTCCTGTCCATGGTCGTAGAGTGAGGCAGCACGGAAATTGCCAAAAGCATCCGGAGCGAGTGTGCCGATCAAAGGGAGTCCCGTAACTCCATCGCAGTCCCCAGAGGTATGAATTCCGTTTGCGTAGGTCATGGCAGCTATTGTTCGCACAGTTAGCCTCCAACAACCTGCAAATAAGTGTGTGCTACCTACGAGTGTTACGCCGCCGTAAAATACGATAGATCGATGTATAGGGGCCCAGGGGCGGGGATGAGAGGGAGGGCGGGGATGAGTAGGCCTTAGCTTTCGGTTTGGGGTTCGCCGAGACTCAATATATAAAAGGCACGCGCTGGGCTATCCAGAAATCCGATCCCATTGCGAACACACAGAGGAGTGGATGCGAACACGAAAAGGAAGTAGGCCTGACGATGCGGGGGTGACGCGGACGTGCTAACGGCCCCACACGCTCAGCTCCCGTTGCGACGGGCCTGATTTCATTATCCCCTGGCTGCGCCTCGACGCCGCTCGTTCCAACACTCTGGTAATAGTCCTCCGATGTCCAAATTTGTAAATGACGCCAATCGCGCCCGTTGTCTTCGGCCTGAGGCCTGAGCGCTTGAGCGAGCAGTAGCACGCGTATCGGCCAGAGATGAAAGCAGAGAACGGTGTAGCAAGGTGATATCAATCAAATCACTCAGCCTGGCAAGGATCCACAATTGCTCGTTCTAATGTCTACGGCACAGGTGCGCCCGCAGGGGACCGTACAGCGTTGGCCTTACGTATGTTCATGTCGTATTTTTTTGTGCGCGGCGTGCAGCTTATCAAAGCGCCCAGCCACAAACGGCTTCGAACAAGAGTGGAAGCAAAGGAAGGAGTAGAGGTGTGCGAACGAGGCGCTCCGACCAGGCAAATGAATTTCACGGATCACGGATCGCATCTCTTCTATTTTTGCGTTCGAATAGGGAGGAGAGGAAGCGCGGCCCTGGGAGCATTGGACGCAGTGTGCCAGTGCGCACACAGGAGCGAAGTCCGATCCGCTGGGCACCCCGGGCCAACGCCAGCTGCGTCCGAGCGAATCCAGATCCAGCCCCCGCACTCTCTCGCTTGCTTGCACTGATCAGTCCCTAATTGCGGCCGAGTTGTGGCCCGGGCCCGTGGCGGCAGTGCGCTCGCGAAGCCCGGGCCCGATCCGCTGGGCACCCCGGGCCAACGCCAGCTGCGTCCGAGCGAATCCAGAATCCAGCCCCCCCACTCTCTCGCTTGCTTGCACCGATCAGTCCCTAATTGCGGCCGAGCTGTGGCCCGGGCCCGTGGGACGTCGCGGCAGTGCGCTCCGCTGGGCACCCCGGGCCCATGCCAGCTGCGTCCGAGCGAATCCAGAATTCAGCAATCATTACGGAAAGTCGTCCGGTCTCTTGTCCATCCGTTGCACGGGCGCTCACAAAACTACATCAAAGATAAGATCCACCGATCCTTGCACACCCTCCTCGTCTTCAAAGGGTTATCAACAGCAGTAAGGACGACCTAGAAAGTACACATAAATGCTCTGCTGGATTTCATCACTATTCCGACACAACGCTCCCTCAGAAGGCGTCCAGGGACGTTCTCTGGCTTGAGCGTCCTCGCCTCGGGCGCGACTAACGGTCGTAGTTCCATCAGACAGGCGGCGTCGTCCGCACAGTCACCACAGGCTAATCCAAGAGGAGGTGGTTAGACGTTGAGATGAGGCTATCAAACGAGGTCGGGGTGTCAGCTACGGCGACATCGATGAGCAGGGTCTGAGGCGGACACCGTAGGCAGGACGGAGGACATACTGAGGTTCCACTGGAGCCCAGCCGTCGTTAGAACGGTAGAATCAATCCCGACGGGAAGGATGCCGCAGGTTGGGACGAAGAGTGCATGATCAACAGTGATAAGGTGCTCGCCCTGGCCAGGAGTGAAACGTATAAGTTAGACTAAGCAGGAGGATACGCGGGCGCCGAACAAGGAGGCACACGCACCTCGTCGAGGAGCCACGCAATGATATTGTCCGTGGCCACGAAGGTGCGCTTTCGGCTCTTCCGGAGCTTGTGTATGAGGGAGAGGGTGTGCACCGTCTGGTCGAGGCGGCCCGCGAGCCCGCCGAGCTCGGAGGACGATGGTGTGTTGCTGCGCGAGGTGGTGTTGGTGGAGGGCGCGCGCGTGACCGTCGCAGAGCCGGCGTACCTCGACATGGCGTTCGGCCTTTTCGTCGTCGACGAGCGCTCCGATGCACTTCATGAGGTCCTGTTCGCCGTCGCGCACGATGCGGGCGCCGCGCGAGGAGTGGGGCACGCGGACGTCGTCACGCAACGAGTCGAAATCACCTTTGATGAGATCTGGGGTGTATCTGTCCGCGTGCGGCGGGGCCGGGACTCGGATGTGCGGGGAGGGGGCGGCGCGGCAGGAGGGACGTCGCACTCACAGGTAACGGAGGTCCTACCCGTCGTAGTTGCAGAGGAGGTCGTGGAGGCGGCGGTTGGCGTGCCATCTGGAGACGTGAATGTACCTCACGTGTTTGCGCCTGTGGCGACAGTACTGTAATAGTATGGCATGCCCGCTGTGATCATATTAGCATCCTGGCTATTGAAAGAGCACGCAAAATGCGTACCTGCTCATTGGCGAAATGTGGCTGAGCTACAATTGTGGAGATGCCTTCAGCATACTCTGAGTTGAAAAAATGAATGGGCTCGTTTGCACCACTTTCTAGCGGAGTACCCTGACTCACTGAGCCGCCAAATTTGAACTTGGGGCTTCGGTACCTTCTGTGGATGAGTAGGACATATTAATAAATGATATCAAAGTGTACCCACAGCTTGCCAGCGCCGTGCCGAGCCGATGTTCGGCACAACTTTGAAAGATGGTATCGTCTCCTGGTCCTACAGTGGGACCCTCTCCCGAGACGTGGTGAACTTGTGCTTGGTTGCGGAGCAAGGAAGGTTGAACATCAGCGAGCACACTCTGGAAGTGCGTGTCGGTCAGATGAAGTGTCTGAGCATCATAGGAGTCCCGATAGAATCGAACACCAGGGGCATAGGTCATGGCGGCTAGCACCCGCGTGGTAGGTTTCAAGCACTCTACAGTAATGCCAATGTTACGTACGAATCATTTGGCCCTACTGGTTGCGATGTTTGAGCGGATGTTTGGACGGATGTTTGGACGGATGTTTGGACGGATGTTTGGACGGATGTTTGGACGGGTGTTTGGACGGATGTTTGGACGGATGTTTGGACGGATGTTTGGACGGATGTATGACTAGTGGATAGGAGGTGGTAGAAGGCCTGGCTCTGATTTGTACCAGTCCGAACTGTGTCAGGAGTCAATATATATAAGTCGCGCACAGGGCTATCCGGAAATGCAATGGGTAGGTAGAATCATGGGCTCAGAAGTGACGTTAACGGTTTGGCATGTATCTGTGCGCACATGGCAATCGTTAACCAACACGGCCATAGAAGATCAAGGCGGATGAACGAGAAGGGAAAAAGGTGGTCTGGAGGCGCAGCGCCAGGACTCGCAGAGGCCGGCTGACATGTCCTGACAGCAGACTCTGCTGTCAGGACACGCACACCTGCTGAATGGGGCGCGACTTCCGTGCAGGTCGGGAATGCAGCCACTGATTGTGGGGAGGAGTTTAGGCCTTCAGGTGGTGCACGGGTCGGCCTGAAGCCGGCTGCTGGGCGGCATCCCGAATTCCCGCGTCACCGACAACGCATAGCATCACCGACACTGCATAGAAGCACACACACGTCAGCCAGCCTGCTCCTCCTCCCGGGGCTGTCCGCCCGCGCACTCCAGTCTCGCACCGGCTTCCTTTTTTGCTTCAATAATGATGCGTTCCTACTGCTCGCCGACCTCCGTCGGGACGAGGATTTTATCGCGCATCGTTGGCTGGCCAACTCCGTCTGAAACATACAGAAAGCGCGGGCGATGCGGGCCAGAGTGAAGCCCTAGTTGAGAAGACATCGCACCAATCTTCGGAGTGCTACCATATAATCGCAAGCTAGAAAATACACATTAACACTCTGCTGGATATCGACATCACCATTCTGACACAACGCTCCCCCCGAATGTGTCCAGCACGGGGACGTTCTCCGGCTTGAGCGTCTTCGCCTCGGGCGCGACCAATGGCCGTAGTTCCATCGTCCACCACACAGGTCGCGTCGTTCGTACGGTTACTACAGGCTCGTCAGGAAGGAGGTGGTTGGACGTCGAGACGAGTCCGTCAAACGAGGACGGAGTTTCGGCTGCGGCAATGTCCGTGAGTAGTGCCCGAGACGTAAAGCATAGGTGGAGCGAAGGACGTACTCAGGTTCCACTTGAGTCCGGTCGTTGTTAGGACGGTGGAATCGATCCCGACGGGGAGGATGCCACAGGTTGGGCCGAAGAGTGAATGATCGACAGTGATGCGGTGCTCGCCCTATCCAGAAGCAAAACACATAAGTTAGACTGAGCAGGATGATACGCGGGCACCAGACAAGGAGCGCACGTACTTCGTCGAGGAGCCACGCGATGTTATCGTCCGTAGCCACGAAGGTACGCTTGCGGCTCTTCCGGAGTTTGTGCAGGAGGGAGAGTGTGTGCACCGTCTGGTCAAGGCGGCCCGCGAGCCCGCCGAGGAGGACGATGGTGTGTTGCTGCGCGAGGTGGTGTTGGTGGAGGGCGCGCGCGTGACCGTCGCAGAGCCGGCGTACCTCGACATGGCGTTCGGCCTTCTCGTCGTCGACAAGCGCGCCGATGCATTTCATGAGGTCCGTCGAGTCCTGGTCGCCGTCGCGCACGATGCGCACGCCGCGCGAAGAGTAATACGCGCGGACGTCGTCGCGGAGGGAGTCGAGGTCGCCCTTGATGAGGTCCGGGGTGTACCTGTGCGCGCGCGGGGTTGGGACTCGGAGGTGCGGGGAGGGGGCGGCGCGGCGGGCGGGACGGACTCACAGATGGCGAAGGTCCTTGCCGTCGTAGTCGCGGAGGAGGTCGTGGAGGCGGTTGGCACCGCCGTCAGCGCAGGCGTGCCATCGGGAGGCGTGCCAGACGCGGTGGAGGAGTGCGAAGGAGAAGGGTTGGTTGAGGACGATGAGGGCGTTGCGGGACTGGCGGAGGGGGTCGAGGAAGGAGATCTCCCAGGGCGTGACCGAGTACAGCGCAGAGCTCGACGCCATGGCTTCGCGGAGACCAAGGGCGGCTGAGGGCGACTCGCGAGGACGCTCCCGCAAGAATCCCGGGGCTGGGCGTGGATGTGATCTGCGCGAGGAGCGCTCGGGTGCGGCTACCTCTGGCTACCTCTCTTGCTGCGTCCAGGGCTCGAGCCGCCACACGCCACAGCCGCCAACGCCGCCTGGCCAAGCGCGGGCACGTGCCCAGACAGGCGTCGTGTCCTCGGCTCGCCCTCCCGTTGGGGCACACCTCTCTCCCCGAATGTCCTTCTTGACCGCGCCCACCGCCCTCGCCCTCGCCCCCCACCCCCCCGCTATCGTCCACGCCGAGCATGGATAGGTTTCACGATCATTATCAGTCATATTCGTGGCACCAGGTGCGCCGTCCGTTCCCCCATCGTACGACTGCGGCTCGGCTCTAACTGCGCCCTGCACCTATCCGTCTAGTCTCACGACCAGGTCAGTGTGCTGTCAATCGTGCGTCCGGGGTGCGCGTGCTCAAGGGCGTGTAGGCCACTGTCCTCTTGCTGCTGCCATACGAGACCGTAGAGGATGATGTCGCAGTGAGTGCCACTCCGCCATTCGCTCGAGCACTGGCTCAAGTCCCCCAGGTGACCATAGAAGAAAACCATCTCGTAGCAGGTGTAAAGGGCCAGCCCCCTGTGGTGAAGGCAGGTCCTTGTGTTTGTCGCGCGCTGGACGTGCAAGGCTCACATGTGTGTGATTCCAGGGCCAACTCTATGGCAGGGTGGATACATCGTCTTCTGTGTGGCAACTCGAGCCTCGTCCCTCCCGTCTTTCCGCCCGGGACCGCACAATCTCCACCACGTCAACCGCGTCTACGCAGTCTTCGTACGCTGTTGTCTCAGACCCAGAAATCTCAAGTAGCTTCGCAGCGTCCCTGGAGGCAGGCTTGATATCCGGATCCGATGCAGATGACACTGTCCTCTCGTCCCCGGCCCTTTCATCCCCCCTCTCATCTGCAGACGAGCACCTCGGCGTCCATCCAGAAATACACCGCAGACACAGGTCGCGCCCTTCGGTGTCCCCGCCCGCCCGACTTTCCCAAGGAGTCAGCCATCTCTCGTCCTTCTCGTCCCTCGAGTCACTCCACACCGGTTCCGGGCGGCTACTCACCCTCCACCTGGAGAAGGCGGATTCTGTCATCTGGCCTTCTCTCGTGGTGGGCCCTGTCCCGGAAACCATCTCCCCGACACCCGCCGGCGTGTATCCATGGGAGCTCGACGGCGTGTCGGAAGCACCATACAATCTAGATCCTACGAGTCTCGTGCTCATCGGCCTCGACCTGTACGACATTCGGAAAGCCAAGGAAGACGCTTTCGAGTACTTCATGTGCGTGGTTTCATTTCCCCTCCCTCGCTCCAGTCTCTCACTATGAGCACAGTCGAGCCTGGCACCAAGCGCAGCTCCCTTCTGCCGCCATCCGTCTGGCAACGCACTACCTGCCGCTCCAAACCATCGTGCCAGATGAGCCCGATAGTCCACCAGCACCCTCGTCGCCCGCGTCCTCTGTCGGGACGATGCTTCCAGAACCCAAGACGCCCACGCCGCGCCCGTCCATCTCCGCGCTTCAAATAACGACCACCGCCCCGCCCCCCGCTCCCGCTCCCGACCCCTCCGAGACACCCGGGACGACCGCGTACTACCTGGCGCGGCTTGGCGGCGCGACCGGGCTCGCGCAGCTCTTCCTCGCCGCAGGCCTACTCCACCTCGAGGGCACCGCCGCGTCGCTCCTCGCGTCCTCGTACGCGGGCCTCTCATCGCTCCGGTCCCCGTTCGCGTCGACGTCCGGCCCCCCGCCGTCCTCTGCCTACGGGCACGCGGGGACGAGCGCGGACGGCGCGGAGGCATGGCGGCGCGACCGTGAGCGCGCGGCACGCTTCTTCGTGCGCGCGCGGGCGCTGCACCCCGCGCTCGACGTGCCGCTCCTCCCCGCGGGCGCGGACGCGGAGACGGACGCGGAGGAGGGCGATGGCAGCGCGTCCGGGATGGAGAGCCCCGCGAGCACCGGCGCGGTCGTTGGCCGGCGCACGCGCTCGCCGCACCGTAGACGACGGGCCGGCGCAGAGCCGACTCAGCAGCAACAAGGGAGGCGGTCACAGCAACAGCAGCAAAGGCCACAGCCCGGGCGTCTGGAGATGCCGACGATCGACGTTGTAGGGCGTGGAGGCGCAGGGGACCCGCTCCCGCAACCACTGCGCCAGCGCCGGCGCCGACGCGAGCAGGGGGCGGCGTACGGGAGAGGGTCGGCGGGCGACGACGCGGACGCGGAGCTGTCGAGCTCGATCGTGGAGAGCGTGCACCGCGAGCCGGACCTCGGCGCGGACGACGCGGACGGGACGTGGTACCTGTACCTCCCGGGCCTCGTCGGCGCGGGCACGGCGCTGCTCGTTGTGGGGCTGCTGAGCCTGCAGAGCTGGCGGAAGAACCAGGGGTAGGCGTGGTGTGGACGGGACGGGTGGGCGGGAAGGGTGGACGGGGGTGGCTGGAGGGCGCGAGGGGGTCGCGGGGGTTGAACTGGGGCTTGGCTTGGCTGCGCGCGTGTACTCGTACCTGGCTCACGACTTTATGACTTTGCTATGACCTGCTGTAACGCGACCCCGTGCGTGCGTCCGGGACGAGGAGCGTTGCGTCGAGCACGGAGCGCTGCGGACGCGTGCCCGCGAGTTTCCCCAGGTTCGCTATGTCCGAGGACGGCCGAGCCGAGTGCCGCCCATGTAAGCTGCCGCGCGCCGCCCTAAAGCCTCTTCGGCGTTTTCTGCCTGCCACTCTGGGACCGTCGCAGCTCCCACTGCACACCGCCCGCAGCTCCTACCGCACGACGCCATGAGCACCTCGCGCGCACCAACCATCACTGTGCTCTATTTCGCTGCCGCGTCGACCGAGACCGGCCTAACTTCGGAAGAGGTCGAGCTGCCCCCGGGCTCGCCATCGTCGCAGCCTCGCACCGACGCCGCCGGCACGTCCGATCCCGCGACTGGATCTGAAGCAGCACCGCGAGCATGTATGAGCCAGATCTTCGCCTGTGGGTAATGAAGCCTGTTCTTATTTATGTGCGTGACGACACGCCCCCAGGCGCGGCCGCGTTCCCGCTCGAAGACCTCGCGGCGCTGCTCGCCGCGCGACACCCGCGGACGGCGCTGGGCGCGGTGCTCGCGCAGAGCTCGTGGGCGGTCGATGCCGAGATGGTGGACGATGCGGCGGGTGTCGTGCTGCGTGGGGGCGAGGAGGTCGCAGTCATATGCCCCGTCTCCGGCGGGTGATAGCCTCGAGGTGTGCGATGTGCGATGTGCGAGCGGGGGCCATGGGGCTGCAGACTGGGTACGCACCGGATGTCGCTCGCACATGTACATGCCAAAATAGGAGGCAGCTTGAGAACGTTTCTGTGGGTGAGCTTCGGGGCCGGCAACGGTCCTCGCTCCCACCGCTACCATCGACGGCCAGACAAGATGTGCAAAGGACTGTCATCGACGCAAGGACAAACACACGAACGCCGCACGAGGCCCCTGCGTCCTGTCGGTGCGCCCAAGAGCGCGTTCGCCGCCCGCCGTCTCACGCCCTCTACCTTCCTTATCGTCGAGGTCGACGACATCTTCGGAGAAGAGCCGTTCATCTACGTTAAGCTCGTCCCCGCGGCGCGCACCGTCCTGCTCCTCGACACTGGGTGCGGCGGGCGCACACGCATACCCGACGCCGAGTTCACTCGCCTGCGCGACTTCGTCGAGCGCGCTCCGGTGGAGGATAACGACGGGCGGCCGCTGAACCCGGGCGGCGCGATGGGGTACGCTGTGGTGCTCAGCCACTGCCACTACGACCACATCCGTACGTCTCAATAGAAAAGGAGGATATATGCACGTGTTGACGTATAGGCGTGGATGGTATGTGTACAACAGTGGGGGTAGAGCAGTTCGCGCAGGACTCGCCTGTCTTCGCGTCAGGCTACGACCCAGACTTCCTCTCGCCCGCCAACCTCCCCACGCATTCCCTCTGCTCCAGCCTCGAAATCGAGACCCCCTCGTACACGCCAACACTGCTTCCGCACGGCGCGCAGCTCGTGTCCGCCGCCGGCAAACCGCTGGGCGCAGTGCTCCTTCACACCCCAGGCCACACCCCGGACGAGATCGCGCTGTGGGACGAGGCCGAGGCGATGCTGTACGTCGGCGACACGCTGTACGAGCGGGCGCCGATTATCTTCCCGAACGAGGGGAGCGTGGTGCGGTGGTGCGCGACAGTAGACCAGCTTGTCAAATTCATTGAGGCGTCGGGGAAGGGGGCCCAGGCGAGAATCAGCTGCGGCCACGAGACGGCAATGGGCGACGCGCTCGACGTGCTGCACACGACGAAGGCGTTCATGTGGGATGTTATTGACGGGAGAGAGCCGGTGAAGAGGAGGATGACCAGGCGGGGGGAGGAGTTCGTCGAGTACGTGCAGGATGGTGGGAGGTATAGCTTGATCTGTCCGGAACGGCTCATAAAAGAAGCTAGAGGGGCTGTTCAATGCTGATGATGACTGTGGCGAAAGGAGGCCATACATGCTCATGGAGTAATCAGGACCTCTTCTTGAGCATATCGTGCTCTAGCTGTGCCAGGAATGCGTCGGCCGCGTTTTGCGGGGGATCTGGATTTGACGGTCCTTTCCCCTTCTCGAGCTTCTGCGCTTCCAACGCTGCGAACGGGTCAGTCGCCGCAGACGGTGGGGAACTCTTCGTGTGTAAGGACGGTGGGGGCTCCTTTGGTGCCTCTGGCCCAGCCCCCGCGCCCTTCCCCTCCTTCTTCCGCCGCTTCGCCTCGATCAGCTTCCTGCGCTCCTCAGCCTCCCGTTTCCTCTTCTCCTGCGCGCGACTCCTCCCAGGAATGAAGTCCTCGTCCGCACGCATACCCTCCACCTCGCCAGGGCGCACGTCCACGGCGCCGTGCTCAGCTCGCCCCCTCAACGTCTCCTCGTGCAGCTGCCCCAACTCCGCCATCTTCTGCTTTCGCGCGTCGCCAGTGCCGAGCCTGATGTGTGCCGCGCCCATGTGGCGCCGCTCACCCGTCGAGTCGAAATGGACCTCTGGGTCGCCGTCTGGAGCGTACTCCGCATTAATCTTCGCGACCTCCTCCGCCGTCTTCTCGTATGTGCGATACTGCATGTAGCCGACGGGGTTGTCTGGTTCACGTTAGCCGCCGCTCGAGAGCTTAGATTGATGGCATTCCACTCACAAATAACGCCAGTCCTGGTGAGATGGATCGAACATGAGAGGTGTAGGAGCTACGAAGTTTGGTTAAACGTACATGTCACTTGCATCCTCGTCCCGTTTCAGCCTGTCTAGCACCTCGCGAGGGACTTCCGAGCGGCGAGTCGAGCGTGTGCGGCCGAAGTCGTCCTCCCATTCGACGATATCATCGTCCGCAGGATTAGGCCCCGGCGCATCCGAGCTTTCGTCTTCATCGCTATCAGTATCCTGGTACTTGCTGTCGAACTGCACAACGATGCCATAGGCACCACCGTAAAGCTGAATACTATGAAGTGCTGACTGCGGACTCACATCAACCACCAACTCAGAGAATTGCTTATCTGTGAGACCGCCTGTCTTGCCCTTCCGGAGGAGATCGTATTGTTTCGCCTTCTTCTCCAAGTTGACTCGCGCGTCCTCCGCCGTCCTCCGTGCAGACTCGTCGACCTCAATGTCGCGGATGGCGCGTCGTTGCACCCCGGCGTTTGCTTTCAGCCATTTAGGAACTTTCTTGGGTGAGACAGCACGTATGTTCGTCAAAGCGTGAATGGCCATGGTGCGCACCGCATACCTTCTCGGGCCTCGCCACACCAGTGACGGAGGTGCTCTCTCCAGCCGCTTTCTTCCTGGTCAGCTCCTGCTCTTGCTTCGCAAGGTGGGCTTTGAGGTCATGAAACGATGACGTGCTGATTCCAGCGGCCTTTGCCTTATCAATTGGAGGGGGCATGGTGAAGAAGGGCAAAAGACAAGAGAAAGCGGACGGTGATGTGGTGGAAAACGGTGTCTAAGCTCACTGGGACCATCGAGCGCCCCACAGCTCAGTGGCACCGCCCCGGCCCGGTTCAGCCGTCAAGAGATTTCTGATTTCCGAGAGACGCGGGATCCAGCTCAAAAATACGGTGAGCCGTTTCAGGTACCTACAACTATAAAGGCTATTCAAGCTCGTGTTTGTGAGCACAGATCTATGGTGCTGAAAATCTGTCGTCTCTGAGGGTATCAAAAGCTCCCGTGCCATCCATGCGTGGATGATCATGGGTCATTTGCTCAAGTTGCGCTAGAACCACCTTCATATACGATCCAGTAAGATCAACTCAGCGACCGGGTACTTCCTCGATGACCTATAGGCACACCAATGGTGGTTCAAATAGGCTGACATTCGCCTAAGAACGCGGGATCGCCCAACCTACGCGATTCGTACCTACCTCGTGAGCATCGGCACGTGCGAGCCATCCTGTCACAGCAACCACAAGCCTCGAAGTTTCCGTGTTTGTCCACGCTACAATAACAAAGTTCCGAGTTCTGTAGATCCAAACCCTCGACGACGGCCCCCGGGCGCCGACTCGCACGTCGCACGTCACCGGGGGCAAAGTTAGACCAAGGGCAAGATCCGACGCTAGGTACCGTCCCTCCATCCAGCATATCGCGCATTCCAGCACCCCCCTCGCACTGGCCGACGAGCCCCGCGGGCGCGGAGACGCGGCTGCAGTCCTGCCATAGCCGTTCAATGCGCAGACGACGCTCGGACGCGCGCGCGCGAGCGCAGATCGGGCTAATTGTGGATCGCGGAATCGAGCAATCGGCGGCCGATCTCGCGCGGCGGAGGGATCAGCGAGATTCGCTCGAGCGCGATCGGGGGTTCGGTGTCGGTCGGTGGGAGTGAGTGGGTGTGGACAAGCTCGATCGAGAGCCGGGACCCTGGGCAGATCTGATGGACGGGAGGCTGGTTGTGGCGGTGTGTTTGTGCAGTGTAACGAAGAACGACGGAAGGTGTTTGGACAGCGCAGCCACAGCGGGGGAGTAGCGTCATGCTGAGGCTTGGGTGTTTATGCGGATGGTCGCCTCACGTAGCTAGAAGGAGTGTTCAGCGTACGATACAGCTCTGTGAAAGAGAGATACTACTCACGTAGCGTCCAGTTGCGAGATCTGCGGAAGCATTAGGATGATCTTCCGTCGGTAAGCAGTGCCTTCCGAGGCTTGCACCGGATTGCCCTCGAGATAGACTGTCTCCAGAGTTGCCATGTGCTTGAGCTGTGGCTCAACATCCTGTAGGGTCGCGATCTTGTTGTTGTTGATCTGGAGAGCAATAAGGATCGAGTGGGATGTATGAGCTTCCTAGAATCACTCACCCAGAGCTCTTCTAGATGTGATAGATGAGAGACGTTCTCCAGCACTTCTATGAAGTTGCTTCCGACGTCTAGGGTCCGCAGCTTCACCTGCGCATGGACGATCAGCCGCTGGTCGTGTCGTAGGCGTGTCGAATACGTGCATTCTTATCAAGTCCTTCCAGCCGCGTGATGCCATTGTGGCTGAGATACAATTCCTCCAGATTCTCAAGCTCGTGAAGACCTTCGATCTTAGTTATGCGATTCGATTGTATAGACAGGATCTTCAGCTTCTTGAGGGATCCAAGGTTCTAAGTCGACGTCAGGCGCGAGCTTCCTACAGTCGAGGAGGACGAACGTACTTCCAATGCAGTGATCTTGTTCTTGCCTAGCCAGAGCTCCTCGATGTTCACAAGAGCGTCTAGGTTCTCGATTTTCTGAGCGAAGCGGAACATAAGACGGAGGTTGGTCAAACACATATGTGCGAATGCTTACGCGGATCCTGTTTCCTCCGAGCTCCAAACTTCTGAGAGTCGCAGCAAGGCCACTGAGGTTTGCAATATGCGATATCTTATTCTGGATGAAGAACACAGTCTTGAGTGATAAAAGATGCTTTTCAAGCTCTTCGGGCACGTTCTTGATCAAATTGAAAGAGAGGTCCAGAGTCCTAGCAATGTCCACAGTAAGCCTTTCCAGTCGTAGATAGAGAACAAGACGGTAGACTACTCACGTGAGGTTGGTCATTTTATTAAACGCAGTTCCAACATGCTTGATCTTGTTGTCATACAGGTCCAAGTCCTCCAGTGCAGCAAGTGCGCCAAAGATTTCCGGATCGACATGCGTGATGAAGTTCTCCCGCAGACAGAGACGCTTAAGGTGCTCTCCAAATCGAGGGAGGCCAAGCTTGTCCACGCTTGCGGAATTCAGTCGAGCATGGACGAGTTCAATCTCCTGGAGAATTGATTTCACGTTGGCCATTCTGTGGGGGCAGGTTCAAAAGTGGCGACTCACCTCGGTATCGTTGGGCAGGTCCTCCAAGATTTGAGAGTCCTCGATAGCATCCTCGCCCTCGCCGTTATCCTCATCCCCACTGGCTTCTTCTGGCCGTGGAGCTAGTTGCACTCGCGTTATTTTGGCACTGCAAATGCAAGGTTTCATGAGCGCAGTCCTCGCCCCCAGCACCCTGATACTAACGGTGCTTGCACAGGCGCGTCTGGGGCAGTCTTGGCCGCATCGCCCGCCACATGCTCGCTAACCACGTCTGGCTTCTCAGGAGCAGCAGAGTCGCTCATACCGATCGTACACCTAATATCCCGTCCGCAAACGTGAAAATAGAGCAAGCACAGGAGGGCTAGATGGCCGCAGAGGAGAGAGATGAGTCGACCCGCGCCTGCTGATCGCGGCCCGCAGACCAGCGTGATGGCGAATTCGAAAGCGCCCGCCGCTCCCACAGCGCCACAGCCGCGTCCGCACGTGACGTCATGCCCGTTTAGACGCGTCGCGACGCGTCCAGGCTTCTCTCGCGCCCGGGCGCGCGATTCGTCGCGCGCCGCGTCTTCTGCGAGACCCTGAATTCCCAAAGCTGCTCGCGCGCGTGCGAATCCTCCTATCGCGGTGTGAAATGGGCCCAGGCGCCGCGCCCGCGCGCGTCGCGCCCACCGTCCGTATGTGCGCACGCGGGCACACGTCCCCCCTGCGCTGCTGCACTAGGGGGCGAAATGACGGCGGCAGGAGAGGAGAGGAGAGGCGCGGCGCGGTCATGGTCCGCCCGGCGGCGTCGGTCGGGCGCGACAGGGCAGCCGGTCCAGGTCTCTTGGCTTTCCCCCCTATACGACCTGAGAGGGGGGCGCTGCGCCCGCGGGCGCACATCGGCACATGTCTGCGAGGGCGGCCACGTCGCAACTGCACCCGCGGGGCTGCGCGGGTGGACTTAGAGAGAGAGAGATGGCGTCGACGCTCGCTTCCCGTCACCCACAATTCCCACCCCGGGGTACGGGGGGAGCTAAACTGGCTCGCGTACGCGCGCGGCGTGCCGTAACCTGTGTGGGCCCGCGGACGTGCCACGCCCCGGGTCCCTGGACCTACAAGATCGTCGCTCCGCGCCGTTCGCCCAGCGGTCCGAGTCCGAGAGAACGACGCCGGGTGCAGGGTGCCGGAGGGTGCGAGCGCGCTCTTGGACCCTGGGGTGGGCGTCGGAGGCTGGGCAGGAAGCGTGAACGCGCGAGGAGTGGGCGGACGGGGGTAAGTGTGACAACATCTACCATTGCAGGCGTGATCGATTATTACAGTATACAACGCATACGGACTAGGGAGTTGTACGGTTCCGGGTGACAGTGCGGGGCTCGGAAATAGTGCAAAGGGGACGGTGGAGGTGGACGCGGAGGCGAAGGGTGGGAATGGGAGTGGGGGATGATCGTGGCCGTAGACGGATCGTAGCGTAATACACAGATAAATATCGTGAAGGGGGCAGAGGCCGAATGCGGAACAGACGGCGCACGCCCCATAAACATGCGAATGCGGAAACAAGCGAACAGGAAGGTCCGACACTATGAAGAGACGGCTGAAACGTTGGGCTCATGTCGGGTGCGTGGGTGGGTAGAGAAGGCGAGGCGATGTACGGAAAAACAGTAGAGAGGACGCGCGAGGTAGGGCGAGGGCGAGCTGCGTGCCCCAGGGACGAGCCCGACGAGATCTTGCAGGCAGCGCGACTAGAACTGCCCGTCGCGCGGCATGTAGCTAGGTGCTTTCCCCATGCGGTAGGCCTGCTCTGTTCCGAGAGGCGTCTGCGCGAGGTAGAGGTGGTCCGCGTCCCGTTCATAGCGCTTGTCGCGTTCGTACGATGCCGCGCCCGGCAGCCCCGCGCTCAGCGGCGAGTTCGACACAGGCGACGACGGGGAGAGCATCGGCGGCGGGCGGTGGCGGAGCGCGTTGATCGTGTCGAGCCGCGCGGGCTGGATGCCGTGGCCGTGGCCGTTGGAGGGGACGGGGTGCGCGGACGGTGCAAGGCCGTGGTGGTGCGGCGGCAGGTAGAACTGGTTGGGGGCGGGGTGCCCGCCATATCCCGAGCGAGCTTCGGATGCCATAGACTGGCTGTAGCCGACGGGCTGGTTCTGTGCGTAATGCATCCCCGCGGAGGGGGGCGGGGGCGAAGGCGTGCCGTCATAGCCACTTGGCGCGTGGGTGAATACGTCGTTGCCCGGCCCAGACCCTGCTGAGGACGTCGATAGAAACGATGCGTCGTCGAAGTAGCTGCTGCGCCGCATGGGATATGAGGCGCTGACGGGAGACGCCGAGGGCGACGGGTCGGGCTTGCTCGAAAACGTGCTCATCGTGCGGTCTTTGCGGCGACGCTGGCTTCCCCCTTCTTTTTTCGCGCGAGATCGGGCAAAGCGGAGGCCGCACCTGCATATAACGGATCAAAAGAAGCATCAGCCATCGATGAGCTATTCTGGCGATAGGGGGCATATACTCACGCGTTGCACAGGTCCTTCTTCCCAGTAGGCCCCTTCCTCCACTCCGGGCTATGGGTGGCCTTGCAGCTCGCACACTGGGTGACGCCTACAGGGGGGTTGCCCGCCGTGCGAGTACTGCCGCCATATTGGTCCTTGGTGTTCCTCCGTCCGGATCTAGGGGCGGGAACGAGCTCCGTCGTGGGGGATGGTGGAGCCTGCTCTTCTTGGTCCGAGGGGCCCGATCCGGGGTACTGCACGCCTCCTGGACTAGGGATAGAGGGGCCTATCGGAGAGACAGGCGAGCCCGTATCCATGTAGGTGGGGTGCGAGGACCATTGATGATGCGGGGGTTGTGGCGTAGAGGAAGCCGAGAAGGACGACGAGCGCATGCTGCTGACCGGTGCGCCATTTGGCAAAGAGCTGGGGGCCCATTGCGCATACTGGCTGGTCGAGCTCGACTCCATGCTCATCCAAGTGTGGGGTGGGTACGACGACGAAGACATGGGTGTATGAGGATGTGGGCTGTATGGGTAAGCGGGAAGCGAGGAGACGTTGGGATTGTGGGGCTCGTTTTGAGGATGGGGCTCATAGTACTGGGCGCTCCCCGGAGGTGGGTAGGCGTTTGAATGGTATCCCAGTTGTGGGAGGCCACCACCACCACTGACCACGTCGTTGCGTGGAAATGAACCTATTTTGTGACAGGCGAAGATAATGGCGCCTAATTGAGGCAGTACTGGGTAAGGGTCTACCGGCGAGGTGACGGAGGGACACATACCATGAGGAATAAATAGACTCTCCACCTCACGTTTGTCACCCATTGAAAATTCCATGACTTGGCACGACTTGTAGCGACGCGTGCAGCTGGTTTTAGCGTCCGTAGCAGGATTGGTGATCTGCACATCCTCAGCGAGCCGGGCAAAGTCTTTGGACGTGGGCTCGCCCGGGCGCCCCTGCGGCCAGCTCAAACACAGCGGTCTGCCGGGCGAGTTCAACAGTATTTGAAACACGCGCGAGAGGGCCGGAGGCTCAGGCAGGGACGTTTGTAGTCGGCCGAATAGGAGCTGGATTTGCTCCATGGTGATGCTGGGGGTTCCGCACCAGTTTGTCCAGCGCGTTTTGTTGTGCTCGTCGTTGTCGTGCGGAGTCAGGTCGACGACCGCGTGCATAAAGCACAACGCGAGACCGTCCGCGGCGTAGTTGATCACGATGTCCACCGCCATGTAGTTTGCGTCCAGGGCTATCTTGTCCGCGTCCGTCCACTCCGGACCCGGACCCTTGTACCCCAACTCCCTGCGCACTCGTGAGAGCCGGGAATAGCGCACACTGCCCGCGTCATCTCAGCAAGGGCGGCTACGCAAGGAGATGAGTGGTGCGAGAAAAAGACGCTGCTTACCGAGTGACGCTCCCATGCAACGTTCTGCTCTCCAAAACTCCACCCAGGTCGACCCTCGCCGATGCTTGCTCGTCCGGGTGGACATAGGTGAGAAGCGATTTGCCTACGAGCAGATCTGCTTGCTCCCCTAAGTGCGCGGCCAGGACAGGGTCGAGGTAGAGGAAGGTGAGGTCCGACGCGAGAAGGGCCCAGTCTGGGATGACGACGGTCGTTAGCGGGACGGAGACGGGGGCGGGCTCGGAAGGGAGGTTCGATCGATGAACGATCGCTGAGGCGGGTGGGGATGAACTCACAGCAGCGCGTTTCGCCCACCTTCGGCAAAGTGGGATGCGGACGATCGGGAGCGTGAGAGGGGTGGGACGGATTAGATACCATTGAGCCGGGGGAGAAGGGAGGAGGTGGGAGGTCGTCGAAGGAGGCGAGATGCTGGGTGGGAAGGCGGTCCTGGGTGGGGGTGTGTGCTTGGTCGGGGTGGGCGGTGTCGGGATGGGCGAGGGGGTGGTAAGGGCGGTTTGTGGAGGCCAGAAAGCTCATTGGATGAGGATAAGGTAGACTAGCTGGCAAGTAAAGTACTTTGGGTGGTGGTTAGGAAACGGTTTAAGGTAGACTTGCGGGGCAAGAGGCCGGAGGGAGCGATCCTGATGGATCGTGGTTAAGGAGCGGATGGCAGCTGGGCCGGGCAGGGAGGGACCCAGCCAGTGGCAGTCTGAACAGGAGGCGGCACAGGGGCGCCTGCGCGGTTCTGCCACCTGCCGCTGCAGCGTTGGACAAGGTTCGACCCCGCCCTTGGCGCCCGCTCCGTCAAAGTCGCATATCCGCCCTCGGCTCTCCGATCAGGAAGCCTATCTCGCCCCGCACCCCGTCCTGCCCTCTCCTCGCCGCCCCGCCCGACGTCCTCGCCGCCCGCCCCGCCCTGCCCCGCCCCCGCGCGCACCCCACGCGCGCACCCTCCACGCC
>FTLJ01000599.1:0-33463 GCA_900155495.1 Porogramme epimiltina
AATTACATGAGATGACTCATCTCATGAATTATTGACCCCGGTGTCAAGCAAAACGCACGTGTATTGAAGACACCCTCTGTCCCCTCGCTCTGCGTTCTCCGCCAATCTCGACAACTACACGTATTCCTCGCACCCCGTCATCCTTCAAACGCCGCGGGCCCCGCACCCACGCAATCCTGCCCCCAATGGCACCGAAGATCTGGAAAATGGTGGGACGATTGGAGCTCGAGGGAGTCCCATGGGTCGGCGCATATCTCTCTTCCGCGGACCAGACCCTGGTCGCAGCCCTGCGCTAGATGCGGGAGGGTCGCAACACCAAGATTTTGTGGCTCCGTGGGCAGAGATCTGCTATCCATGCGGTGACAGCGGCGGCGGCTCGCGTCGTGTTTTCAGATCTGCATGTGCTTCGGCGTTCTGCGTTCGGTTCGTGCGCGCGGGGGGCCGGAAAGGAGAACGCCGGCCTTGGTGGAGGGGGGTTGAGAAGAGAGCATAACGTGACGAGGTAGATGTTGGTAGGGCGGCTCGGATGAGGGTGCAGCGGATCGAGCACGTACACATGGCTATGTGTTCATGAGCTGGGTTCCGGGACGCACCGCAGGGCAGACGACGTGGATACGTGTTGAAAGGCTGGTGCAGGACGCGACTGAGGCCGGACATCTGTATCCGGAGAGGGGCAATGGGGGATAGAAGCCGATGGGGCGGTCATTTGAGATCGAAGGTGTGGTGTTATTGCAGGGAGAAGGCGGGTATGATTGGTCGAGCAGGACAACCAGAGTGGATGCGAAGAGAGTGGTGGAGCGCGACGCCGAGGATCGCCTGAGACCAGGTAGGGACGGTCTCCGCGGCAGCCTCGGCCCTCGGGCAATGTCGGAGGATCACAGGCGCCCGTCTCAGAGGCCTCGTCTGCGGCTGGCGGTGCCTGACTCGGACTGCGGAGTAGGCCGCGCTTCCAATCGGGCCATAGCCCCTCCATCAGCCTTCGGTCACCGGGCCCATTTCGATGTGCACAGATCTTAGAAGCATCCTCCTCGGTCGCGAATCCCCATGGTCCGACCACCATTTCGCGTGGACTCGTCCTCATCTATGGCTCGACTCCATCGCTTCAGCTGCACAGTCAGCTGAGTTGCGACCGCCTAGTCATCGAAGACGTCTAGAAGTCCTCAAGTGACCAACTACACCTACTTTAAAATCTTCCCCAGCTGAAAATAGTTATCCAGACATCGCGATCTTTCGAAGCACTTTACACAATGACTGGTACAAAATTGAACAGACCCGTACTAAATTCAGAATGTACCCGGTGCGTCTTCGTTGCCCACAACTAACACATCATCCTTCAATCTTGCCCAGCACAGCGTTGTGCTTCCCTAAGCTCGCTGACATATGTGGTAGGATATACAGACAGGATTGACCGTATAGCAATCATGCGACCGTCCCCGGCGCAGGTTACCATCATGACCTCAATTTTCAGCCCCCTATCCGAAGATTCAGCCTCAACAGTGGACATACGGTACGGGTGTCATTTACTACCACTCGAAAAATAACATCGCGGAGCTTCTCCGGGCCCAGGACTCCAGATTTGGCATGTACACCTATATGCATCCCGCACGTGTGGGATACAACAGAAACGGAAGATGCCGAAGGCCACATCTAGCACTAGATACCTCCGAGGTCGAGATCGGCTGGGGCTCGGAACACTCGACACCGCAGTTTAAAACTAGTACTCAAACCACCAGTTTGTGCTTGTGCTATCCATGTGAAAGTGTCACTGCTTGAGCTGAGACAGACGTTAGAGTCTGTAGGAAGGAGGTAAGCAGCCATGATGGAGTAAGCGTCAGCGAGACCCCTGCACTACCATGTGGTCAAATACACGATATATACTTAGTTGCGGTATGTCACCTACCTACTACACACGCTCAATGGCACTCACATACTCCTAGCACACTGCATTCTCCTGCTGCCTGCATGCATCCCGGAATACGCAATTGTGAGCTCGTCTGCACGCCGCCCTGTTTGCAACAGGAACTGCCGAGCAGGCGCGACTCGGTCCACTCCATCATGATGCAAGGATGTAGAATCTCAGGGTAAGTGATGCCTGCTGAGATGCGAACTCGGCGCTCATGCTGACGCCGTGCCGCATATATGACCCTATAGGTGGAGCGAACATGCCAAAATCTGCATCATCGCAGCGTAGTGATCTCGCTGACAATACCACAACTAGCGGATCCACCATTTGCCACCTCCATCTTGTTCATTCGCAAATTTCCGAAATCTCGAATGCGAACGGCTCCGGGCTCAGACAGCAACTCGGTAGGGGCATCAATCAACACCATTCTACATGTCCCTACTATCCGTAGCGCGCGGGATATATGAACTACTGCAGCGGCATAAGCTCCTTGAGCGTACCATCATACTCCCTCACTACTCAGGATGTCTAGTGACCCCGCCGCGGCCAATGACGACACCACAGTCGTTGCTTTATTCAACGAAGTGTAAGTAGCACAACTTCTCCCCTGTACCATCCGTTCCACTCTAACGGAACACTTTCCCAGTCTTGTAGGAAATTACGTCGTCCTCGCAGCGTCAGGTCAGTTTCCAATCTCATCTCCCACATGCAGAGCACAATGCTAATAGCAACGCCCTCTTAGTATTCATCTTCTTCGAGCACCTCATCACCGCCGACCGCGAAATCGACCTCTTCTGGAAGCCCAAGTTCTCTGGCGCAGCCGCTCTATTCCTCATAAATAGATACCTCGTACTCGTGGGCTCTGCACTCATTCTGGTGGTTTCCTTCGATACATCCGTGAGTGCTGAAGTAAGTCAGGCTGAGTCCCATGCCGGCGATTCCATCTGAACTGACATCTTCGCACCTCCCCAGGTGTGAGCTGTGATTCTCCCAGCTACTCTTTGCACCAGAATATAACAATACGTGTTCCAGGTGCAACGGGACACAATGGGCATATACCATTGTGGATCTCGTCATGCTCATACCACCGGCAGGTAGGCGACACGTCCACTCGCCCTCTGCGTCACATTTTACTAAAAATTAGCCATCTAGCGTTCTCCGCCATGCGAGCACTCGCTCTCACCAGATCTAGGGCGTTCTCCGCACTCATCTTTCTCCTTTCTTTCGGCCCTCTCGCCGTAAATGTCGTTCGTGTCCTTCGTTGTATTAGGGAATGTACTCGCACTCACTATGTGATATACACACGCTGACAGGCTTCGCTTGGGCTTGGATTCAGCGGACATGTCGACCCGGTGTTCGGCTGCCTGGTGCAACAATTCTATCCTCCAGAGAAGGTGTTGATTGGGTGAGTTCATCATCCTATCAGTCGTTGCAGGCGTGAAATCATGCATCTTCGTCAATCATAGCTGTGCGTAAAACGAGCTCTCTCGGTCTGCGTTACTGAATTGACAATTAGTTCAGGGGTCGTTGCATCCCGAGGCTCGCTCATTGTCGCGGATGCACTCGTCATTGCCGTCACCTGGTGGAAGCTATTTCACCAAGGTTCCCCGAGGAAGGTGTCCCTTATGTGCCGCCGGGTGAGCCTGACGGACGTATTCTTGCGTGATGGTAAGTATCCTATATTTTTGGAATCTGGGAAATGATCTGACTCGTATGCTATAGGAACCGTTTACTTTGTGTATGTTCACTTGCATTTGAATGTTGCATCTTTTGAAGCCCACTATGTTAAGCTCACGAAGCCTTCAGATTGCTTCTGATACTGAATGTTTTGGACTTGATATTCACTTTCACCTCGGTGAGTTCTTCTTTCATTGACCTTACATTTGACACCCCTTACCCATCTCTATGCAGATATTCATCGAGGAAGATAGTGTGAGCCTTATCACCCAATTCGCCACACCGTACGCAGCCGTTCCTTCCCCCTCGTGCTGCGCAGCACTCCCTAAATCTTCCCACTATATCGTCGTCCCGCAGCCTAACAGCAGTCCTCGTCTCCCGCTTTCTCATCAACCTCCAGGAAGCCCATCTCCGGTCCGTCAAGGTCGACTCCGACGACCCGACATATATCTCGTCCCACTCTCAGAACTCTCTCCCGAGTTTTGTCGCCGCCCCTGGCACTATGGGAGCTACTATATAACTGAGCGCAGGTCGTGTAGAAGACGGGACGGCCGAAAATGGGGATACGGGTAAGGTCGATCATTGGGAGGATAACATGGGCGGCGTTGAAATGCAGCCTCTTGCGGTGGAGGTGTAATTGGGGTATGTCGAGCCATACAGAGGGCAGACAGAGTTCAACGTCGCACTGTTTCGCCCTGCGCACACAATACCCCTGCGTACGTGCATGCGTTCTTGATTCTTGAACCCTTGGTATCTTGTTCCGTGTCAGTCTCGCGTGTTTCGCTCTGAGTTTGTACTTTATATATTCGCGGAGATCCATTCAATTCTTGGGTAGAATACAGTATCATGCTTTAGTTACTTGTGTCGTCATTTGTAGTGGCGGAAATGAGGTTCAAGGGAGGAAAATGAATAGTTTGTGCTGGCAATAATCAGCGTTGGTCAAAAAGTAGGAAATGATGACCATCAAGTTGAATGTGAGTGCATCCTGGGCGGCTCACAGCAATCCTTTGAATATCTCTGCATCTCGACGCGAGGTACCGATGTGCGCGCTCTAGTAAGAGCACAACGAATAGATACAATATATCTAGCCAATTAAACGAAACCTCTAAATAGAGCATCTTCTAACCCTCGTCTCTACCTCACCACCCACAAATCACACTGCAAGTAGCGTACGTAGAATGACCTGTTTGGTAATACCTGTCGCCGCTTGGCCCGACGGTCTACGAGTGTGCATAGAGCCATAGACGGACGTGCGGGAGGACGGTGAGACAAGATACATACGTCGGTGAAGTACATTGATTGGGACCACAACACATGTACAGCAACAGTCCTACCTGAGAACCCCCACCGGGCCATAGACGTCTTATGTGACACCTGAGGATGCATCTGCCAATTAGACATCGTGCTCCCGCGGGATTGCAAGAAACCATACCAATCTGACAATTATACTTGAAGGCGCAATAAATGAGGCCGGTCGAACAGTATACGGTATATCTCGACCCATGGCTACAGTACACACCCGCGTAATGGACTGAAGGGGGGAACTTGCTGTATGAGATAAGGGTGAGATAAGGAGAGCAGGAGGACATGAATAAGAAACTTGGATTCGCTCTTAAGGGAAACAATGGTCACGTCCGAGCTTGATCAAACGACTGGCGGCTTCCCCGCCAGGCATAAAGGTGATAATCGAGACCGGTCCGCACACTTTGTACAGCGCGCGTATAGTTGTGGAGGAATTGGTCTGTAGGACGTATGCCCATGGTGGTCTTGATGTCGTTACAGGACTCCTACGAGTAACACGGTCGAAAGTAAGCACGGCCCAACGGGGAAGGAGTCGTACCCATCGGGAGGAACTCACGTGAACATACAGGCTCTTGATGTCTGTATGACACTGGAATCGCCGGCTGTTCGCCTTGAACTCCACGTCTTAGAAGGCCACGACAGTGATGGACCCTCTACGAAGGGCCCAGTCGAACATGAGTGCGGAATTCATGAGGATAGAGAATAGTAGACATCGGAAGATACTCACTGGTGTATACGGGCTCCTGCTATCACCCATACGCGTTCGTCGCTTGAAAAAGGGAGCCTCCGGAAAGTGACAACCGAGAAAGAGAACTACTGGCACGGTCTGCCGTCGCCGGGTCTGCCAATTTGCGGGTTCGCCCTGTGCTGCCCCTAACTCGGGACCCTAAGTGCACCAGCGGCCTAGGCGGTCGTCGCTTCTCGACATGCTTTGGACGGATGTCGACGGGCTATTAATGTATGAGGAGACGAGGAGCACGTAGCCACACAAGAGCAACGAATTTGCGCGCTGAGTTTGATGGGATGGGACGAGGACCTCTTGGGGTACATTCGGAAGTTAGTGGACGGATTAGAGTGGTTGCCGTAGAGGGCGTGAAGGGTCTGCTATCTAGTGCATTGGTCGTGAACTAAGCCGATGGATTCGTTCACGACATCACGAGATGAGAACATGTAGAAACAAGAGGGCATGAACTTACACACTCCGAGCTACTTAACATCCTCTCAAGCACATCCATTTGCCCTCTCGTACAATCTCTGCCCTCGCCGCACGCTCGTCTCCTATATGGTACTCTCCTACCCTTCAACCACAGGCCTCGCCCTGACGTGGCGGAGCTAGGGAGCCTTGGTAACGTTAGAGAGTGCGGTTTAGAAAACGGCCGCTGAATCGTGATTGACTCACCACATCGACTTCCAGCACACGAGGAATATATTCTCTACAGCGCGAAGCACAACAAGCATGTACTACCATCGCGGTTCTCGGCTGGTCATATTGAACGGCAGCCAAGGCCATCACGACGCAAAGACTGTCATTCTGCATGCTTGTGGTAGAATCTTCAATTTGCCGTGCAGCAAGCAGCGATATGAACGGAATGGTCTGTAAGCGCTGTTCAGGAAGACGATGTTGATGTTGACATCGTTCCGAGGACGGAGATGTCTGCGGCGGGGCAGACTAAGGGCATTGGCGGGGGTGCCACGTGCATAGAAATGAGATGTAGTGCACGTACCACGGCTGGTGACGAATGGGGCGGGAGGTTGAAACGCAAAGAGGGCGGCCTCGAGGACCTGCAACGCCTGTATCCTGGCAGTTGGAGGAGAGGGGACGCGGAGGGAGCTGGTCAAAGGCGGGAGATCGGCGGAGTATTTGCATCCCGAGCACGGTGGCAGCCCAGGGCATGTCGCAGGGGGGACTGGGGGTAGGAGGGGCGGCCGTTGGAGAGGGCCCAAGGGGAGGCTGATTGGAGGGGTGGAGCCCCCAAGGCTGGAAGCTCGGGGGAGATTAAGGGAGGAGGGTAGGCAAAACGAGCAGTGGACTCCACAAGAGGGACGGACCCAGCCGGCGCCGCTGAGCCGCGTCCCGGGCCGCGCGATGGGTGGGGGCCGGTGAAGGGCTTGGTCTTCTTTTTCTGTTCTTGCCTTAGACCCCCACTGCCAACTAGCGGAGTAGCCCGCGTCCGAACCCAGCCTTTCCACAATACACTCAGTAACAGTGCTGCTCAGAGAGAGTCTCGTAGCGAGCGCGGTCTGAAGGGCGTAGTGCGTGCACCCGCGCCGACTTCCGCGGACCTCCGTCGTCCACACCTGCCGCCATACGTCACTTCCATGCCCTAGCAAATCATGTTACAGCATTGCCCTCTACGCTTGCCTAATATCCCCAGAGGCTCGGAGGGCTATATGCGCTGGTTGCAGAACATCTCCGCCCCTGTTGCCCCAGCGTAGGCTACTCCTGCTTCATTAGGGTGCACTGGGATTGCCCCCCGCCCCTCGCCAGCACCAGCCCAGCTCCTCCCCGCCACCAATCCCGTGTTCCCACGACCGGACGCGCTGAAACGAGCCATAGCGGAGCCGAGTATTCCCACCCGCTGCTTGCTATGTCTCCGTGCCGGTCGCTACCCGGTGCGACTCTCGCGAAGCGAAGTCGAAATAGCAGCGAAAATACATGAAGTGTAGCGGACCAGCGATTATGTTGATAAACATCGACTCTGAGCATGTGCGCCCCACCTCGACTGGCCCCCCGCGCAGCCAACGACATAAAACATCTAACGACAGGCCCGCGCGATAAAGGCGTGTCGCAGAGCACGCGGGCAATGCAGATCATTGTCCGAACCCTGAGACACTGAGACCAATGAGATTGCTTCCTGTAATAAACTGGAAAGAAGACCCACCCGTCGAGAAGAGCAGGACCACACGAGTCGAGCGCGAACTGGTAGATTTTGGTGCACGTCGTGGCGCCGAATGGGGGTCCCATAGAAATGACGTGTGTCGCGCTCTAAGAAGCTACGAAAACGGACATATATCAGGGGGGATGGAAGTGGAAGAAGCGACTACACGTACAAGACTATCCAGCATCCCTGTTGGAGGAGATGCCGACGTGACGTGTGCAATTGAGTGCGAGGGCGTTGAGCGCGATGTCCTTGATGAATCCGGTGCGCACCAATATCCGGGCTTTGACCAAGTGCTGGTAGTTTAACTTCGTCCCGTCGTCTTGTAGTCGTACGACGTCGTGCGGAGGGCCTGTGCGAATGTCAACATGGTACCTCGACGGAAACGGAAGCGAGAACGCTAAGCTGCACTCACCATCACACGCGGCGTACCACTGCGCGGCATATGCTAGGCACCGAATGACACCGTTTCCTGCTTTACAGAGGAGGGTGCCACGGCAGGCGACTATGGTGAGACCGTTTGACAATGCCCTCCCCGCGCGCCACGTCGTAGTCACTCGGGCCAAGCGTACTTCCCGGGACTTTCTGGTGTTGGCGTCAGAAGGGGGCGGTTATACCGCCGCTGTCTGCGCTACGAAGGCCTCTGGTGAACCAGGATCAACTCCTATACGCCCGTTGCGCGAGAACCCGAAACGCGTATTTCGGCATGGAATCGCAGTGCGCTCGATGGGGACGCACGCTCCCGTCGGCTTTGGTGGGATGCGGGTCGTACGGCGAGACAGGGGGGCAAGGATGTTGATGTGGACGCGCGGAAGGGAAGGAGGGTGGAGCATGGGGAGTCTGCCGCGGTTGGAGAGCGCCGTGCGCCCTCTCGTTGACGACGTAGGCAATGACTTGGTAAGACAAAGTACTCCGCCGGCGTGCTTGAGTTGACGGAGTGAGATATGGCAGCGGCGGGAGCATTGGGGCGGGTGGTCCCTGCGGCCCAAACCCTTTCAGCTACGCGAGCCGAATGTTGCAGGTTAGGAAGACTCGCGTGCACGAAGCTAAGTAGAACTCACGTGGACTCAAGATACCCTCTGTATCCTCGTGCGTTCTCCACCCATCACCACAACTACCCGGTATTCCTCCCACCCCGCCACCCTCAAACGCCGTGCCCTCGCCCACGCAATCCTGCCTACAATGGGACCAGATTTCTGGATAACGTTCAGACTATTGGAGCTCGAGCGGGTCCCACAGGTCGGTGCACATCTCTCTTCGGCGGACGAGGAAAGTGGAACGCCTTTCTTCGTGGAGGAGGGCTGAGAAGAGTGCGTAACGCAGCGGGGCAGATGTTGGTAGGGTGGCTCGGATGAGAATGCGGCGGATCGAGCGCGTACCAATTGTCATGCACTCATGAGATCGCTCCCGAGACGCATCATACGGTGGACGACGTGGATATGCATCGCAAAGACCGGTGCAGGATGCGAATGAAGCCAGATATCTGCATCCGGAGATCGATAGCGGGCTCTAGAACACGGTGCAGTGGTCATTTGAGACCGAAGGTGTGGTGCTCTGCAGTGAGAAAGCGAGTGGGATTGGTCGAGCAGGAGGACCAAAGTGGATGGGAAACGAGTGGTGGAGCGCGAGGCGGACGAGAGGCTGGGACCAAGGTCTCCTCGGCTTCGGCCCTCGTGAGACGCCGGAGCATCGCAGACGCCTGTCTTGGCGTCCAGCGTCCCTGACTCGGGCCGCGCTTCCGAGTCCCGGGCCGATCCAACACCTCCATCAGCGTTCGAGTTCGTTCAGTGGGCCCATTCAGAGGTGCACAGATCTTAGAACTATCTTCCTCGGTCGCAAACCCCCATGGCCCGATCTCTACACCGCGTGGACTCGTCCTCATCTATGGCCCGAGTCTATCACTTGAGCTGCTCAGTCGGCCGAGCTACGGCCGCCTAGTTATCCAAGACGTCCGGACGTCCCCAAGTGACCAATTGCTACACTAACTATAGAAATTTCGCCAGCTCATAGCGATTGTCCAGAAATAGTGACCTTTCGAAGTCAGAAGCACTCTTTACAGCGACTGATACAAAATTGAACAGAGCCGTCCTTATTTCAGAATGTTCCCGGTGCGTCTTCGTTCCCCACAACCAACAACACATCATCCTTCACTCTTGCCCGACACAGAGGCGTTGTGCTTCTCTGATTTCGTTGGCGTATGTCGCAGGATATACGGCCCACATACGACGCCTAACATTTCCGCCGTCCTCGGTCGGGGTTACCACCATGTCCGCAACTTTCAGTTCTCTATCGGAAGATTCTGCCTCAGCAGCGCACGCCGCAGACACGGTGCATATTTCATCTATCAAAGCTCAAATCATAAAACCGTGTAGCCTTTCCAGTTCCACATCGAGCATGGACATCTATATGCATCCCACATGTATCGGACACAACAGAGCTGCACGATGTCGAAGACCACATCCGATATGCGCACTAGTAGATACTACCTCGATGATCGAGATCGGCTGGGCGTCGGAGCACTCAACGTCGCGATTTGGGGCTGGCTCAGACTACCAGTCCGTTACCTACGTAGTGCACATGCTGAATGGGACTCACATTGTCCTAGCAGAATGACTTCTCCGGCAGCACGCATCCCGGAATAGGCAATTGCGAGCTCATGATCATCTCCACACCATCATTTTTGCAATGCTAGTGGGAACAGCCCAGTAGGCGCGACTCGGTCCACTCTATGCCATGATGTAGAACATCGGGGTAAGCGATGTCTGCTGCTATGCAGACTGGGCACTCATGCTAGTGCAGGTGCCACGATCAGCGATGGGTGGGGCGGGATATTGAACTTTGCAGTGACTTGAGGACTTGCACCGCTACCCCGGCGGCTGGTGGGGATAGGACGCAGAAGGAGCTGATCGAAGATGGGATACCGGCGGGGTATATTCATCCTGTGCACGATAGCAGCGCAGGGCGTGTCACAGGGGAGCTGGGGGCAGGGGGTAGGGCTCTTGGCGGGGTGTGGCTTGTTGCAAGGAGTGGAGCTCGCTGCTCTCGAGGCGGGGGGGACAGCGGCAATTGGGGGTGGAACGTGGGCAAAGTGAGCAGTGGAAATTGTAGGAGGGAGAAGCGTTGGACCCCGCGTAGAGGTCCCGGGTGAGGGGCCAGTGAGGCAATTCGTCTTCTCTTTCCGTTTTTGCCTGTGTGGAAGAAGAGTCTTTACACCTCCCGTGGCAGGTCCTCAGCCGGCCTTTCCAGGGTTCGCTGAGTCACAGTGCTGCTCAGAGCCCCGGAGGGCGCCCTGGCGTAGCGCGTACGACTGGGGTTGTGCAACCCCGCGCCGCGTTTCGGTAAGTATCAGAGATATGAACGCCTCCGGTACGGGTAATGATATGTGATGATATTTTGGCGGAATCCGGCCAATCGCGTCTCTCCCACGCCACCTCGCGTCTGCACATGCTGCCTTTCGTTTGTCCCGCCCCACCCCGAGTCTGTCTTGCGCTGCCTCTCGTCTGTTCTGGATCTTCATTCGGCTAAATTGCATCACCCTGTGTCGTTCCTCCACTTGCGTACAGCGTGTGGCTTTCCCATGTCCACATGTAGCACTGGACCTCCATGCAGTTGTTAGATATCTTGCATTTGTGTGTGGTCGAGATGTACCTATTTGCGTCTCTCCCTTGACTGCTCCCACGTGCCTCAGACCTCTGAATATTAGTTCATCTTGTGTTTAGTCATGTCTTGCGCTTGTTTGTCTGAACTGGACTTGTAAATGGCGTCTATGATCATGCCAATTGATAATATGTTCGTAGGAGGGTCCGTGTTGCGTTGCTGGCAAGGCGTACTACGGTCAGCACATAGGCTAATGTCAAGAATGTACGGCCAAGACGTGCTAACACGTTTGGAGACCTATAGGGTCAGAGGCAGTAGCTTGCCCGCGTGTGCACCCGCCGGCCTATGTGGCTACGTTCACGGTTTGTGTCTAGACTGTGGCTGCGTTGGCGGGCGCCTCTTTGCGCCTACTATTCTGCGCCTGCTCGCGTCAATTGACCTGTGCCCTACCATCACGATGCGTAGGTGCGGGATATATGAGCCACAGCACGGCATGAACTCCCTCAGCACCCCATTATAGTTCTTCACTGCTCAGAATGTCTAGTGACCCCACCGCGGACAATGACGGCACCACAATCGTTGCTGTATTCGACGATTTGTAAGTAGCACGTCTCCCGAAGCTACTAGCTCGGTGCCATACATTCCACTCTGACGGCACAATATCGCAGCCTTGCAGAACGATATGTCGCCCTCGTAGCGTCAGGTAGGTGGTCAGACCAAGCTCTCGCATGTAGAGCTCAATTCTCACACTGTACACTCGCAGTCCTCGTCTTATTCGAGCACCTCATCACCACCGACCGCGAAATCGACCTTTTCTGGAGCAACAACTTTTCTGGCGCAGCGGCCCTCTTCCTCACAAATAGATACATCATGCTCTTGGACTCTGCGCTCCATCTTGTGACCTTCGATACATCTGTGAATACTGAAGTGAGTTAGGCTGGTTCCTATACCGCCGATTGCATTCGGGCTGACATCTTCGTGCCTCTCTAGGTGTGAGATATGTTTCTCTCGGTCACTTGTTGCTATAGGAAATGACGGTAGGAGCTGCAGGTGCAACGTGATACAATGGGCATTCGTCATTGCGGATCGCGTCATATTGATACCACCGGCAGGTATGTAATGTGCGTACTCGCCCTCAGCGAGACATTCCACTGAAAATAAGTCATCTAGTGTTCTCTGCCATGCGAGCACTGGCTCTCACCAGTTCCAGGGCGTTCTCTGCCTTCGTATTTCTCCTTTCTCTCGGTCCTGTCGCTGTAAACGTTGTGCGCGTCATTCGTTGTCTTAGGGAATGTACTCGCACTCACGGTGTGATATACAAACGCTGATAGGCTTGGCTTGGACTCGGATTCAACGGATATGTCGACCCGGTGTTCGGCTGCACTGCGCAGCAGTTCGGACCATCAGAGAAGGTGGATATTGGGTGAGTTAGTCGTCCTATCTGTCATTGTAGGTGTGAACTCATGCATCTTCATCAATTATAGCTGTGCGTAAAATCAGCTATCTCCGTTTGCGCTCCTAAATTGACCACCAGTTCAGGGCTCATTGCAGCCAGAGGGTCCCTCATTGTCGCGGACGCACTCGTCATTGCGATCACCTGGTGGAAGCTATTTCGCCAAGCCTCTCCTGGGAAAGCCTTCCTTATGCGCCGCCGGGTGACCCTGACGGACGTCTTATTGCGTGATGGTAAGTATCCGATATCATTCGGCATCTGGAAAACTATCTGACTCGTATGTGGTAGGGACGATCTATTTTGTGTATGTTCATTCACATTCCACGAACGTTGTGTCTCATACATCCATTATTTGAACCTCACGCGCCCCGCAGGCCACTCATCATACTGAACATTCTGCACTTAACATTATCCTTCGCCTCGGTGAGTTTCATTGCCGTTATGCACCCTACATTTGGCGGGCGCCCGGAATTGAACGTGCCTGCGCGCGCCGGGCGTCGTGCAGATATTCATACAGGACGTGACTGGAAATGCGAGCAATATCACCTTCTTGACTACGCCGTATGCCGTGGTTATTTCCTCCATGTATTCCACAACTCTCACTACATCTTCCCACAACACAGCCTCACAGCGATCCTCATTTCTCGCTTCCTCATCAACCTCCAAGAAGCCAGCCTCCGCTCCGTCAAGGTCGACTCTGACGACCCGGCATACATCTCATCACACTCGGAGAATTCTCTCCCGAGCTTTGTCGCCACCCCCGGCACTGCCGGAGCTACCGGGCAATCAAACACAGAGGGTATGGAAGGCGTAATGGCGGAGGACAGGGAGTCGGCTGAGGTCGATCACTGGGAGGATGATAGGCACGGGGTTGAAATGGTGCCTCTTGGGGCGAGGGTGTAGTCGGGGTGCATCGCCCGGTATCGCGCGCGGATGGAGCTCAACGCGACACTGCTCCGTCTCGCGGGCACAACGGGCATGTGTGCATTCTTGGTTCTTGTATTTCTTGGTATCTCCTTCTGTGTCAGTCCCTTGTGTCTCATTCTGAGTTCTGGTTTTATCTATTCGTGGAGGCTCCTTCAGTTCTTGGGTAAAATACAGTACTATAATTTGTTTATTTCTGTGGTCATTCGCAATCCTATAAGCGTCGAGATGAGGCTCTAAGGGTGGACAGTATGCTCCATCTCGCAGCGGGAAACAAGTACTTCGTGCTGTGTACGAAGGGTGCATGAGACAAAAGCACCAGCGTTGGTAAAGAGTGGGAAGTGGTGACTATGAAGTTGAGTCTAGGCTCGCGAAAATCTGGTGAATATCCCCGCATAGACGCAAGGTACTGGTCTGCGCGCTAGGGTGTCACGAATATACGGAGTGTATTTCTTTGATTAAACGAATCCCCTGAATCGCGTATCTTCTATGCCCTGTCTCTATATAACCACCCCCAAATCACATTGCAAGTAGCGTACATAGAATTAGCCACTTTTAGTGGCGGTATATGCTCGTACTAAAGATCCACGCAATCCAACAGTGCGCGTCAGCCCATCTTGGGGATATTTGCAAGTTAGTTGACGGATTTCAGCGCGTGCTGTAAAGGCCGTGGAGGGCCCGTCGTCCGGTGTGACGGTCACGAACTAGGTGGACGCGTTCGTTCACGACATCACGAGGTAAGAACATGTAGAAACAGGAGGGCACAAACGCACGCACCCCCAAAATACCTAAGTTCATTGCCCCAAGCACGTTCTTCCGCAGCATTGTACGGTCTCCGCAGTCGATGCACGCCCATCACCAATCAGCGTCCGCGATCCTTCAACCACGGACCTCGCTTCCTGACGTCATAAATCCAGGGAATTCTGACGACGTTTGAAAGCGCGGTTGACAATGCAGCTAGAGATTGACTCACGTGGTGGACTTCTAGCGCATCCGGGATAACATTATCCAGAGCTAACCTGTGAAACCGAACACGCATGTGCTCCCATCGCGGCTCTTGCTTGGACATCTTGAACAAACGCGGGTCAGGCCTCTACGACGCAAAAAGTATCATTTTGCTTGTAGCCTTGTAGTAGGACCTTCGAGCTTCCATGGAGCCGGCAGTGATGCCGAGGACCATCCTGTGAGCGCTGCCCAGATCCGCGATCCTCATAGATGTGAGGGCGGAGATATCTGCGACGACGCAGAGTAGGGGCATTGGCGGGGCTGCATGCATGTAAACAAGGTGTAGAGGACGTACCACAGCCAGCGATGGACGGGGCGGAGTGCTGAGGCTTGCGGTGACTCGAGGGCTTGCACACCCGCTACCCTGACAGTTGGTGGGGAGATGATGCGGAAGGAGCTCGTTGAATGTGGAAGATCGGCGGAGTATTTGTATTCGGTGAGCGATGGCGGCCCAGGGCCTGTCGCAGGGGCAACTGAGGACGGCGGGTGCGGCTTTTGGCAGGGTGCGGCTTCCGGGAGAGGGTGGAGCTCTCGAGGTGGGGAGGACGGCGGCGATTGAGGGCAGAGAGCAGGCAAAGCGAGCTGTGGAGGCGGTAGGAGAGAGAAGCGTGGGGCGGGGCGCGGACCGAGCGGTCCCGGGTGAGACGCTTCGTCTTCTTTTTCCGTTCTTGCCTTGCGCCTCCACTGGCGGGCCCGGGGTGGCTCACATCCCCAGCTGGTCCAATATTCCAGACCTCGCTGAGTAACGGTGCTGGTCAGAACAGGCGGGCCCGCTTCTGAAGCGCCCAGTGTGACTGGGTGCGAGGTTGTGCAGCCCCGCGCTAAGTGCCGTACTCGTCCATGTCTGTCGCTGTCCTTCGCTTCCACTCCGCGCTAAATCCAGCAGCAGCGTTGCCTCCTACGATGACCTGACCTCCCCCAGTAGGCCCGGAGGACTATATGCGCTAGCTGCGGAACATCCCCGCCCTTATTGCCCCAGCGTCCATCTTGCTCCATTAGGGTGCACTGGGAGCGGCCCTTGCCTCCGACAACCCTGCAGCCCAGCGCATCCCTGCCTGGCCCCAGTGCAACGAGAATACCGTATTTCCGTACACAGGCGCACTACAACGGGCGACGGCGGGGCGGAGCGCTACCATGCTACTGCGTACTACGTCCCCTCAGTCATCACCTTGTACGACACTTGAGACGCGAAGCCGAAATCGCAGCTGACACGCACGCAATCCAGCAGACTAGCAAATATGTCGACGCGGATATTGGCTGCACATAGTCTCAGCCCGGCGGACAGCTAATGCAAAAGCACGACATCCAATCCGCCCGCTGCACACTTGTCACAGCACGCGAGCACAACACGTTGTTGTGCGCGCCCTGAGGAGCGTAGATCAATGAGAAAGTTTCCTGTAATGAGAGTAAAAAGGAAACGCACCTGTCGAGAACAGCAGAACTCGGAGGTTACGGGCCTCGCGCGAACTGAAACACGTTTGGATGCTGGTGCACTTCGCAGCGCTGATCTGCGAGTCCCGTAGAAACGACCTATGTCTAAGAAACTACAGAAACGCACACATATCAATGGGGATCAGGGTGAAAGGAGCGATCACACGCACCCGACTATCCAGCGTCCGTGTTGAAGTAGGCGCGGACGTGACGCGTGCAATTGAGTGGGACGGCGGGGAGCGCGACGTCTTCAGTGGGGATCGTGCGTAGACCCCATGTGACACGTGCGTGTCCGGGCTCGGACTGAGTGCTATGAGTTAATCCCGCCGTCTCTGAGCCGTACTACATCTTGCAGGAGTCCTGCGCGAATATGAGTAAGGCACCTTCAAGGGGACCGGAACGCTAAGCCGTACTCACCAGCACATATGGCGGCGTACTGCTGCGGCGCATATGCTAGGCACCGAATGACGCCAGAGGAGGGTGCCACGGCAGACGACTATGGCGAGACCGTTTGACAATGCCCTCCCCGCGCGCCACGCCGTCGTCACCCGGGCCAATGCCTACTTCCCGAGACGTTCGAGCGCCGGCGTCAGAAGGGGGCGATTATACCATCGCTGTCCGCGCTACGTCGGCCTCCACTGGACCCCGGATCGACACCTAGATGCCCGCCGCGCGAGGAGCCGAAACGCGTGTTTCGGCACGGGACCGCAGTGCGCTCGGTGGAGACGCGGGGTTCCTCTGGCTTTGGTATGATGCGGCTCATACGGCGAGACAGTGGGGCAAGGGTGTCGATGTGGATGCGTGGGATGGAAAGATGATAGCGTATGGGGAGCCTCCGGCAGCTGGGAAGCGAGATGCGTCCTCCGGTTGATGACGTGGGCGACGACTTGCAATCGCAAAGTGCTCCGCTGGCGCACTTAAGGTGAAGGGGGAGACATTACAGCGGCGGGAAGATTGGGGCGGGTTGTTTTTGCAGGCCAAACCCTCTCAGCGACGCGAGCTGAACGTTGCGCGTGAGGAAAGATCGCATGCACGAAATCAAGCAAAACGCACGTGTGTTGAAAAGATTCTCTGTCCCCTCGCTCTGCGTTCTCCGCCAATCGCGGCAACTGCACGTATTCCTCATCCCTCAAACGCCGTGCCGCCCTCGCCCCCGCCATCCTAACCCCAATGGTGTCGGATATCTGGGAAATTGTGGGACGATTGGAGCTCGAGGGAGTCCCATGGGTCGGCGCATTTCTCTCTTCCGCGGACCAGATCTTGTTCGCAGCCCTGCGCTAGATGCGGGAGGGTCGCAACATCGGGAGGTCGTGGCTCCGTGGGCGGAGATCTTTTATCCATGCGGTGACAGCGGCGGCGGCTCGCGTCGTGTTTTCAGATCTGCGAGTGCTTCGGCGTTCTGCGTTCTGTTCGTGCGCGCGGGGGGCCGGAAAGGAGAACGCCGGCGTTAGTGGAGGGGGGCTGAGAAGAGAGCATAACGCGGCGAGGCAGATGTTGGTAGGGCGGCTCGGATGAGGGTGCAGCGGATCGAGCACTTACCCTTGGCTTGTGTTCATGAGCTGGCTTTCGGGACGCACCACAGGGCAGAAGACGTGGATACGCGTTGAAAGGCCGGCGCAGGTCGCGACTGAGGCCGGACATCTGCATCCGGAGATCGACAATGGGCGCTAGAAGCCGATGGGGCGGACATTTGAGATCGAAGGTGTGGTGCTGTTGCAGGGAGAAGGCGGGTATGATTGGTCGGGCAGGACAACCAGAGTGGATGCAGGAAGAGCAGTGGACCGCGCGAGGCCGACGATAGACGGTCTCCTCGGCGGCCTCGGCCCTCGGAAAACGCCGGATCGTCACAGGCGCCCGTCTGAGCGGCCTCGTCTGAGGCTGGCGTTCCTGACTCGGACTCCGGAGTACTAGCCGCGCTTCCAATCCGGCGATAGCCCCTCCATTGGCGTTCGGTCAGTGGGCCCATTCAGAGCTGCACAGATCTTAGAGACGTCTTGCTCAGTCGTGAACCCCCATGGCCCGACCACCGTATCGCGTGGACTCGTCCTCAGGCCCGCGGCCGGTCAGGCCTCATCGACATCGATCATCTATGGCCCGGGGCTCGGGGAGTCCATCGCTTCAACTGAACTGTGGCACCTCAGCCATCGAAGACGTCCAGTCGAAGTCCTCAAGCGACCAACTGCACTAGCTGTGCAATCATTCCCAGCTCAGAGTGATCATCCAGACACTGCAACCTTTCGAGGGGCTCTATACAGTGACTGATGCAAAAACATTGAACACAGCCGTACTAATTTCAGAATGAACACAGCACCCAGTCCGTCTTCGTTGCCCACAATCAACACATCATCGATCATCCTTCACTCTTGCTCAGTGCAGAGGCGTTGCGCTTCCCTAATCTCGCTGACACATGTCGCAGGATGTACAGACCGCATAGATCGCATAATATCATCGCCGTCCTCGGTCGAGGTTACCACCATGACCAGGTTTTTCAGTTCCGTATTGGAAGATTCTGCCTCAGCAGTGGGCACACCGTGCACATGTCATCTATCACAGCTCAAATCATAACATCGCGTAACCTTTCCGGTTCCAGATTGAGCATGGGCATTATGATATGCATCCCACATGGATCGGATACAACAGAACCGCAAGATGTCGAAGACCACAACTAGCATCAATAGATACCTGGGTGGTCAAAATAGAGCTAGCCTCGGAGCATCAGAAGTCATGATCAAAGCACGTACTCAACCCGACCAGTTGGCACTTGGGCAACTCACTTGAAAATATCACAGCTTGAGCTGAGACGGAAGTTCTGTAGGAAGGAGGCAAGCAGCCATTATCGATTCAAAGTAAGCGAGACCCCTCGGCTGCGGCGCTTTACCCGCCTCCTACACGCCCCAAATGGCACACTCATCGCTATACCAGACGGAATTCTCCAGCAGCACGCATCCCGGAATAGACAACCGCGAGCTCATCCACTACACTAATAGCAACAGGAACAGCGCAGCGGGCGCAACTCGGTCCATTCTATACAATGGTGGAGAACGTCCGAGTATGTGGTGCCTTCTGAGCTGCAAACTCGATACTCATCCTAGCGCCATGCCCCATAAGAACGTGTAGATGATGGAGCATCTGCATCATCGCAGCATGAAGGTCTCACTCAGACTACCACGACTGGTCAATCGGTGGATCCACCATTTACCGTCTCCATCTTGTACATTCTCCGATTCCCGACATCTCGAACATGAATGGCTCCGGGCTCAGACAGCAACTCGGTAGGGGCACTACATGACACGGCACTACCTGTCCTCGCTATCCGTAGGCCTCGGTATATATGAGCTACTGCCCCAGCACAAACTCTCAGCTCCCCATCATACTCCGACCTCATTACTCAGGATGTCTAGTGACCCAGCCGCGGCCGACGATGGCACCACAGTCGTTGCTTTATTCGACAGTTTGTAAGTAGCACAGCTCCTCCTCGATACCATCCAGTCCACTCTGACGGTACACTGTCGCAGCCTTGTCCAAAATTATGTCTCCCTCGCAGCGTCGGGTCAGTAGTCAGTCTCATCTCTCACATGCAAGGCACAATGCTGACAGTCGCGCCCACCCAGTACTCATCTTCTTCGAGCACCTCATCACAACCGACCGCGAAATCGACCTCTTCTGGAAGCCCAAGTTCTCTGGTGCAGCCGCCCTCTTCCTCACAAATAGATACCTCATACTCCTGGACTCTGCACTAAGCCTGGTGACTGCCCTCGATAAATCCGTGAGTGCTGAAGTAAGTCAGGCTGACTCCCATGCCGGCGATTCCATCTGGACTGACAACTTCGCGCCTCCCTAGGTGTGAGCTATATTTCTCCCAGTCGCTCGTTGCTACAGATATGACAACAGGCACTGCAGGTGCAACGTGATCCAATGGGGATTTGCTATTGTGGACATGGCCGCATACGTACCACCAGCAGGTAGGTGACACGTGCACCCGCTGTCTGCGAGACATTCTACTGAAAATCAGCCATCTAGCGTTCTCTGCCATGCGAGCATTTGCTCTCACGAAATCCAGAGCGCTCTCCGCACTCATCTTTCTCCTTTCTCTTGGTCCTCTCGCCGTAAATGTCGTGCGTGTCCTTCATTGTCTTCGGGAATGTACTCGCACTCACGGTGTGATATACACACGCTGACAGGCTCATCTTGGACTTGGATCGAGCGGATATGTCGACCCGGTGTTTGGCTGCCTGGCGGAGGTATTCAGTCCTTCAGAGCAGGTGACTATTGGGTGAGTTCGCCGTCCTATCAGCCGTTGCAGGCGTGAACTCATGTATCTTCGTCAATCATAGCTGTGCGTAAGACTATCTATCTCCGTCTGTGTTCCTGAATTGACGATTAGTTCAGGGATCGTTGCATCCCGAGGCTCGCTCATTGTCGCGGATGCGCTCGTCATTGCTGTCACCTGGTGGAAGCTATTTCTCCAAGTCTCTCCAAGGAAAGTGTCCCTTATGCGCCGGCGGGTGAGTCTGACGGACGTATTCTTACGTGATGGTAAGTATCCGATATTTTTGGAATCTGTGAAACTATCTGACTCGTATGTGGTAGGAACCGTTTACTTTGTGTATGTTCATTCGCATTTCGCGATTGTTGCATCTCGTGAAGTCCACTATGTCAAGCTCACAAACTCCGCAGATCGCTTCTGATACTGAATGTTTTGGACTTGATATTCTCTTTCACCTCAGTGAGTTCTTTTGTCGTTCGCCCTACATTTGGCGCCCGTCAACACTCCCTATGCAGATATTCATTCAGGACGGGGGTGGTGACGATGGGAGCAATATCACCACCTTCACCACACCGTACGCCGTCGTTCCTTCTCCCCTGTATTTCGCAGCACTCACTGCATCTTCCCACTATATCACAACCCCACAGCTTCACGGCCATCCTGATCTCTCGCTTCCTCATCAACCTCCAAGAATCCAACCTCCGCTCCGTAAAGGTAGACTCTGACGACCCGGCATACATATCATCTCACTCGGAGAACTCTCTCCCGAGCTTCGTCGCCAACCCCGGCACTGCCGGAGCTACCGGCCAATCAAACGCAGAGGGTATGGAAGACGGAATGTTGGGCGACAGGGAGTCGGCTGAGGTCGATCATTGGGGGGATGATACGCACGGCGTTGAAATGGTGCCTCTTGCGGCGAGGGTGTAGTCGGGGCGCATCGCCTGGTATCGCGCGCGGGTGGAGCTCAACGCGACACTGCTCCGTCTCGCGGGCACAACGGGCATGTGTGCGTTCTTGGTTCTTGTATTTCTTGGTATCTCCTTCCGTGTCAGTCCCTTGTGTCTCATTCTGAGTTCTGGTTCTATCTATTCGCGGAGGCTCATTCAGTTCTTGGGTAAAATACAGCACTATAATTTATTTATTTCTGTGGTCATTCGCAGTGCTATAAGGGTCGAAATGAGGCCATAAGGGTGGACAGTGTGCTCCAAGTCTCAGCGGGAAACAAGTACGTCATGCTGTGTATACGAAGGGTATATGAGACGAAAGCACCAGCGTTGGTAAACAGTGAGAAGTAGTGACTATGAAGTTAAGTCTAAGTGCGCCCTAGTAGGCTCGCGGCAATCTGGCGAATATCCCCGCAAAAGTTCTGCCTTAGAAACCCGACTGAGCGGTCCCCAGACGTATTGTTTGATAACTGAAGATGCATCTGCCAATTAGACGTCGCGCATCTAGGAGGACTAGACAGAAGCGTACCAATCCGATATGCATGTAGTCATTCGTGTTTAACGCCGCCGTGCGCCAGGCTGGTCGAACTGGGTGAGGTATATCTCCGCCCGCGGCTTCACATCCGTTTAAGGGACTAAATGAATGGACATCCGCTATGAGATAAGGGCGAGAGAAGGAGGGCAGCAGTACATACATGAGAACCTTGAGCTCGCTCTGAGGGTAACAATGTACACATTCGTGCTTGATGACTTGATCAGAGGACTGGCAGCTTCCGCACCTGGTGGGAAGGTGACAATCGAGACCGGTAGGCACACTTTGTACTTGTACAACGCACACGTAGCCGCTAAAGAACTGGTCCGTATAACGTGTGCTCCTATCCATCTTGATGTTGTTCCAAGACCCCCTACGAAAAACACGGCCGGAAGTAAGCATGGTGTCCCAACCGGAAGAGGGTCGTACCCACCGGGAGGAACTCACGTGCTCACGTGTATATAAGGATTATTGGCCTGCCTGCGACCGTATAATCGCATGGTTTCAGCACCGCAGCGAGTGAGATCGTGGAGGGCAGGCATAGAGATGAGGCCACTACGAAAGAGTCAGTCAAACTATAGAGAGTAGCGGACATTTGAAAGTCCTCACTAATGTATACGGACTCCTGCTGTCGCCGATAAGCGTTCTCCACTTCAAAAGGGGGGCTTCCGGACAGTGGCGACCGACTGGCTCGGTCCGCATGCGGAGAGCCATCGCTGGGTATACCGTATGCTTGCGAGCTCGGCCTGTTATGCTGCTCCTAGCTCATGAGTACCGGCGGCCAAGGCGGACGTCGCTTCTCAATATGTCTCGTACGGGTATAGCCGTGCGGCTCAATGATAGACGAATGGTCTGCCATCTGCTGAGGAGGCCGTGAACTGTATGTATAGATTTGTTTACGACATTGCGCACTGCGATAAGCGTAGGTGAGAACACGCAGAAACAGGATCGCACGAATGCACGCACTTCGAACGTACTTGACATCGGCCAAAGCGCGTCCATCCGTCCTCTCGTACGTTCTCCGCCCTCGCCGCACGTCCAAGTCAGATTCGTGGAAATGACCTATGTTGCGCTCTACGGAACTACTAAAGGGCATATATATCAGGGAGGATTGACGTGAGAGAAGCGACCGGACGTACAAGGCTATCCAGCATCGCTGCGGGAAAGGGTGCGAACATGGCATACGCATTTGAATGAGAGCGCGACAAGCACGACGTCCCGAATGAATCTCGTACATAGAGTCTACTACACGGAGCACATATATCCGGGCTCGGCCCGAGTGAGGCTTGCGCTAGCTTTCTTTCGGCCGTCTTGGTGGCATACCGCGTCCTACGAGGGTACGCGCGAACGTAAGGCTTCAAACGCCGTTTTCCGCCTCGCAGGCAATGGATCCACGGAAGGCGACTATGACGAGACGGTTTGAAATTGCCCTCTCCGCGCAGCACGCCGTCGTCATGCGGGCCAATGGGTTCTTCTATAGACGTTCAGGTAGAGGGGAGCAATTGTACTGTCGTTGTCCGTGCCGCGGAGGCCTGCGGTGATGCTGGGACCGATATCTGGATGCGCGTCGCGCGAGAAGACGAGGGTCGTATTTCCGCACGGGATCGTGGTGCGCTCCGCTGCGGCTGGCCATGGGGATGCGAGCTGTGAGGCAGGGCAGGGCAATAGGGAGTTCGGTGCGAATGCGTGGCGGGGAAAGAGGAGTATAATCGGCAGATGGTGGCTGTTGGAAAACGCGTTGGTTCCCCCTCCTCCCCTTGATGACGTGGGTCATGTCTGGGAAAGACAAAGTGTTCCGCTGGCGCACTTGGGGTGAAGGAAGGAAACATTGTGGCAGTGAGCGGGTGGGCGCAGGTCGCTCATTCAGCGAAGAACCTCCCAGCTACACGAGTCGAACATTGGAGTTGAGGAAAAACGCATGCGCCAAGCGAAGGAAAACGCACGTATATCCAGGATGCCATGTCTCCCGTCCTGCCTTCTCCAACCATCACCACAAATATCCCGCGCCCCGTCCCTAGCCAACCCTGAATCCGGTGCCCTCCTCGCCCACGTAATCCTGCCTCCAATGGGGTCACATACCGGGGAAGCGGTGAGACGATTCGAGCCCAAAGAGTCCCCCACCCGTCGGCGCACACCTCTCTTCGGCGGTCCGGATCTTGTTCTTAGTGCCCTGCAACAAGATGTGGAAGGGTCGCAACACCGAGTGTTCGTGGCTACGCAGGCAAAAGGTTTCCGCTCTTGAGACAATGGCAGCGATGACACGCGTCGTGTTGTCAGATCTGCGGATGACATAACGTTCTGCGCCATGTGGAGACTTCGTTGGTGCGCGTTGGGGATAGGTAGAGAGAGCAGTTGTCCTCGCGGAGGAGGGCTAGAAATAGAATGAGGATAATGTTGGTAGGGTGGCTCGGATGAGACCACAGTAGAGGGAGTACGTACTGATGATCATGGGCTCATGAACTAACTTTGAGATAGTCGCGTGCGTTAGGCTTTGACGTGGATGTGAGGGCCAGGCTGCAGAGGCCGGGCATCTGCATCCCGAGATCGATAGTGCATTGTGGCGGTCACTCGAGATCGAAGGTGTGTTGCTACTGAGGGAAGAGTGCGGCTGCGATTGGCCGAGAAAAAGGACCAGAGTGGATGCACAGAGAGCAATGAATTCGACGCGAGACGGACGACGGGTTGCTGGGAGTCCGACTCGCCAGCATCGGCGGCCTCGGCTCTCGGGAAATGCCGGGGAGTCGCAGGCGCCTGGTTCGAGGCTGGCGTGCCTGAGTTGGCCGCGCCCCCACTGATCCGGCGATAGCCCCTCCATCGTTCGGTCAGTGCGCCCATTCAGAGATGCACAGATATTAGAAGTCCCCTGAACCCCGCACTGCACGGATTCATCCAGATTTCTGACTCGAGTCGGTTACCCGAGCTTCGCAGTCAGCCGAGCTGCAGCCGCCCAGTTATCGAAGACGCCGTCCGGGCGTTCTCAAGTGACCAACTATACTAACTATTGTATCTTGCTCAGTTGAGAATGATTATCCCAATATCGCGACATTTCAAACCCCTCTTTCTTCTATAATCTCGCTGACATATGTTGCAGTATATGTGTCAGTAATCATGGGCTGTTTGACAGTCGTACGGCAGTCCTCAGTGGATGTTACTACCACGACCGCAAAGACTCAGTCTCAATCTGAGTGGACACACGGTGCGCATGTCATCTATCACAGCTCGAGTCCTAACACCACAGAAGCTTTCCGTGTCTATATCAACCATCGGCATCTATATTCATCCCACATGTATCGGATACAACAGAAATGGAAGATGTCGAACACCACATTTGGCACTGGTAGTACCTCGATGGTCGAATTTGGCTTGGCCTCGGAGCACCCGAGGCCGTGGTTTAAACTGGTACTCGGCCCACAGGCTCGTACTTGTACCTTCTACTCGGAGATGTCACAGTTTGAGCTGAATCCGAGATGAGATTCTGCAGGAACGAGGAAAGCAGCCATAACTGAGTTGCAGTCAGGGATACCCCTGGACTACCATGGTACCGAATCCGCGATATAGCCTTGGTTACGGTGCGTTACATACATGCCCAAAATAGCACTCTCGTCATCCTAGGAGATTGAATTCTCCGGCAGCATGCATCCCGGAATGCGCAATTGCGAGCTCATCCACACGTCACCCTATTTGCAACGGAAACAGTCGAGCAGAAGCGACTCGATCCACTCCACACAGTGATATAGAGCCTCAGGGTAAGTGATGCCTGAGGAGATGCAAACTCGACACTCATGCTAGCGCCATGCCCCATATGAACGCATAGATGGGCGAACATCCTTACCAACATCTGCATCATCGCAACATGAAGATCTCACTCACATTAGTACGACTTGTCAACCAGCGGATTTACTAATTAATATCTCCATCTTGTTCATTCCCCAATTCCCGAAATCCTGAAAACGATCGGCTCCGGGCTCATCGGACGACAACTCAATAGGGGAATTGATCGACATCACTCTACATGTTTCTATCATCTGTGGCCCATGGGTATATACATATGGACTACGAGCTACTACCACGGCATGAGCTCCCTCAGCACCCCATTATACTCCCTTACTACTCAAGATGTCCAGTGACCTCACCGGAGCCGACATTGCTCTGTCCGACAGTTTGTAAGTAGCGCGCCCCCTGTGTTATACATTCCACCCTAATGGTACACTGTCACAGCCTCGTACAATGCTATATCAACCTCGCAGCGTCGGGTCAGCGATCAGTCTCATCTCTTACATCTAGGGCACAATGCTGACAACCGTATTCTCCCAGTACTCATCTTCTTCGAACACCTCATCACCGCTGACCGCGAAATCGACCTCTTCTGGAACCACAAGTTCTCTGCCTCGGTCGTCCTCTTCCTCATAAATAGATACCTCATAATTATGGAATCTGTACTCCTTCTGGTGTCTTCTTTCGATACATCTGTCAGTGCTGAAGTAAGCTACCTTGACTCCCATGCCGGCGATTCCGTGTGGGCTGACATCTTTGCACCTCCCTAGGTGTGAGTTATGTTTCTCCTTGCAACCAGTGGCTATATGAGATGACCATATGTGTTCCAGGTGCAATAGGATACAATGGGCGTATGCTATTTTGAATATCTCCACATACATACCACCAGCAGGTAGACGACACGTGCCATCACGCTCTGCAAGACGTTATACTGAAAATCAGCTTCCTAGCATTCTCCGCCATGCGAGTACTCGCTCTCACCGATTCTAGGGCATTCTCCGCACTCATCCTTCTCCTTTCTCTCGCTCCCTTTGCCGTAAATGTTGTGCGTGTCCTTTGTTGTCTCGGGTAATTTAATCGTACTCACAATGTGATACACACGCTGACAGGCCGAGAGTGGATCTGGATTGAGCGGATATATCGACCCGGTGTTTAGCTGCCTAGCGTCAGAGTTCGATCCTTCAGAGCAGTTGTATATTGGGTGAGTTCGTCGTCCTATCAGTTGTAGTAGCCACGAACTCATGCATCTTCACCAATCATAGTTGTGCGTAGAGCCGGCTATGTCTGTCTATGTTCCAGTACCGACTTTACACTTTAGGGGTTGTTGCATCCCGCGGCTCCCTCATCATCGCGGATGCACTCGTCATTGTCATCACTCTGTGGAGGCTATTTCGCCAAGCCTCTCCTAGGAAAGCCTTCCTTATGCGCCGTCACCTGACTCTGGCGGACGTCTTCTTACGTGATGGTAAGTACCTGGTTTCTTTCGGCATCTGGAAAACGATCTTACTCGTGTGTGGTAGGGACGATCTATTTTGTGTATGTTCATTGACAATTCACGAACGTTGAAACTCCCAAAGTCCACTATATATATGAAACTGACACAGCTGGCAGATTGCTTCTTATACTGAATGTGTTGCACTTGATATTCTCTTTCACTTCGGTGGGTTTCATTTCCGTTCACCCTACATTCGGCACGCCTCAACACCTCCCGTGCAGATATTCATAGAGAATGGGACTGGGAACGCTGGGAGTGACATTACATACTTCACTACGCCGTACGTCACTGCACTTGCCCCTCGTACAATTTCTCAACACTCACTACATCTTCCCTTACATCGTCGTCCCACAGCCTAACGGCAGTACTCATCTCCCGCTTCCTCATCCACTTCCAGGAGGCCAACCTCCACTCCGTCAAGGTCGACTCAGACGACCAGGCCTACATCTCATCCCACTTTCTAGACTCTCCCCCGAGCTTTGTCGTCGACCCTGGCATTACCAGAGCTGCCGGAGAATCTCGCATAAAGCATATGGAAGACGGAACAGTCGAAAACAGGGGGGAGATTGCGGCCGATCATTGGGAAGCCAACATACGCAGCGTTGAAACACTGCCTCTCACGGTGGAGGTGTAGTCAGGGTGTGTCGAGCCGTCCAGAGCGCGCGTGGATCTCAGCGCCACGCTAGAATTCTCCCCACGGACACAATGGACGTGTGTGTTCTTGGCTCTTGTTCACTTGATCTCTCTTTCCATGGCAGCCTCACATGTGTTTCGTTCTGAGTTTATAATCTATATACTCGCGGAGGCCCATTCACTTCTTGGGTAGCATACAGTATCATCTAATCACTTCTGTGGTTGCTTGCAGTCAGAGAAGTAAGAGACAGTGTCAATAGCATACTCCCGGGGTTGCAGGAGGAACATGAATGCTTTGTGATGCGCACGAACGACCAGGGTCAGTTATCCTAGTAGAAGCACGATTATCGTAGGATGGATTCGTTTACAACATCACTAGGTGCGACGACCGTAGTTGAGAAGACGTAGAAACAGGAGGGCACGAACGTACCCACCCAAAGCGCACCCAATACCGCCCCATGCACGTCCATCCGCAATCTCGCACGGTCTCCTCCCCCAACGCACGCCCATGTCCGATCCGGTAATCCACGACCCTTCGACCACTAACCCTGCTTCCTGAAGTTGCAAACCTAAGGAACATGGACTACGTTTAAAGTGTGGCTTGCGTAATGCAGCTGGTGATTGACTCACCTCGTAGACCGCGGATATCATTCTCCAGAGCTAACCTGAGAAACCCAGTACGGATGTGCTACCATTATGGCTCTCGACTAGACAACTTGAATGGCATTCCAGTATGTCGCTAAGCAAAGAGTGTCACTCTGCGTGTGACCTTGTGGTATGGTGAGACGGATACCGTATATCTTCCGAAGAACCTGCACACGCTGAGCCGAACTGATAGCAGGGCCTCAGGACATTCCCCCACCAAGTTCTCCCTGTTGATACTGCTGTTAGTGTGATTGAATCCTTCCTCCGAGCTTCGTCTCTCCTTCCTCACAGCATACGGGTCTTCTTGAACGGGAGCATCGCGTCGATTCGCCATCAACATGAACGATAGTTGTCCCACTTCCTCGTCTACGCCACTTGTGCGTCAATGTCAAGTCCTTCCTTCCAACACAATCTAGAAGCTCCCGTGTATCTAGCAGTGGCGAGCCCGCATTGTTCTGGCAGTGGTGCCTAGGTCGGCGACGCCTATGGGTGCCGGGGGGGGATGTCTGCAGCAGCACGGAGTGAGGGAACTGGGGGGGGGCACATACATGTAGACGAGATATGGAGGACGCACCGCGGCCCGCAACGATCATGATAGGATCTTCAAACACACAGTGAGCCTCGAAAACTTGCAACACTGCTATTCTTGCAGCTGGAGAAGTCGGGGTGCGGAGGGTGCTGATCGGAGACGAGAGGCCAGAGGTGTGTTTGCACGGGAGCGATCGCATCCCAATGCTAGTGAAGGTAGGAACTGAGGATTTAGGGTGCGCTTCAAAGCGACATGCGGCGGACTGGAAGGATTGGAGCTCTCGAGACGGAGAGGACAGCGGTGAGCGAGCATTCATGAGCGCAGTGGAGGCCGGCGTCTGTGCGGACCGGCGCGACGGCCCGTTGCTCCGTATCTGCCGAGGGATGCCGGGCAGGGGTGCCGATGGGAGGACAGCGCCTCGCCTTCTTTTCGACGTGCTCCTGCCCGAGCGGTGAAGTGGGGCCCTCGCCGCCGCTCTCCCGTTCTCAGCTGGCGCGTCCTACGCCCGCTCAGCGCCTAGCGCCCAGCAACCAACAGAGCCGCTCGAAGTGTGACAGACCTCAAAAGCGCCCAGCACGCGCCAAGCCCCGCGGACCCTGCTTGACTGTGCCTGTCTCCGTTTTTCTCGCCCACTGCGCAGCATATCGCGAATTCGAAGTTACACCGTTACCCTCTACCACGTCCCGTCCCCCCGAATGACTATATGCACTGGCTGCAGAACATCTCTGCCTCTTTTGCCGGTCGAGTCTATTACAACTTCCCCAATGCCGGCTATTGGGATGGCCGTTTACATCTTCCAAGCATCCCCCTGCCATTGCCCGCCCCTGCGCACCTTGCACCAAAGACGCCGTGTTCCAGTACCTAGACACGTCGTAACGCACGACAGCAGGGTGGAGCGCTACCACGCAACTGCGTACTACGCTCACTCAGTCGCCACCCTGCGCAGCACTTGGGCGATGTCGAAATCGTAGCGGACACGCACGTAGTCTAGCAGACGAGCGAATAGGTCGAAATAGATATTCACTCTTAACATGCACTCCACAGGGTCTGAGCTTGGTGGGCAGCTAATGCAAAAACACGGCGCATCCAACCTGCCGGCCACGTCACAGCACACGCGAGTGCAACACACCGTCGTTTGCACCCTATGAAGCGTAGATCGATGAGTGGTTTTCTGTAGAGCTTAGAGAGAAATGCACTTGTAGAGACAATAGAGTCGTGCGCGAACTGGAACATGTCGGTGCACGTCGCACAGCGCAGATCTGCGAGTCCTATGGAATGCACTCTAAGAAGCTACAGCAACGCACATATATCAGGAGTGATTGAGGTGAGAGAAGTGACCATGCGTACAAGACTATACGGCGCCCCCATTGGAGATGTGGACGCGACGCAGGCAATTGAATGCGAGCGCCACGAGCGCAACGTCCTCAACGAAAGCCACGTGTAGACCCCATAAAGCGCGCCGATATCCAGCTTCAGACCGCGCTTCACTTCATCCCGACGTCTGGCAGTCGCACCGGGTCTTGCAAGCGGCCTGTGCGAATGTGAGCATAGTACCTCAATAGATACGAGAATGCTAAGCTGTACTCACTAGCACGCACGTACGCGTATCCCTCTTGTGCATATGCTGAGCACCCAGTGACACCGTTTCCTGCTTTACAGACAAGGAGTCCATCGGAAGCGACTCCGGCGAGAGGGCTTGACAATGCTCTCCCCGCGCACCAAGCCGTCATCGCGCGGACCAACGCGTACTTCTCGAGACATCGGGGTGCATGCGTCAGAAGGGGGCGATGATACCGTCGCTGTCCGCGCTGCGTAGGCCTTCGTTGGATGCCGGATCGACACCTACGTGCCTGTCGCGCGAGGAGCCGCAAGGGATGTTTCGTCACGGGACCGCAGTGGGCTCGGTCGGGACGCCCGCTTCCACTGGCTGCGGTAGGGTGAGGGTCGTGCGGCGAGACAGGGGGGCAAGGAGGTCGTTGTGGACGTGTGGAAGGGAGAGAGCATGTCGTACGGGGAGTTTGCGGCGGTTGGAGAGCGCGGTGCGTCCTCTCGTTGATGACGTAGGCGACGGGCCGTCATGGAGAGGCGAAGTGCTCCGCTGGCGCACTTGAGTCGAAGGAGGAAGACGTTGCAGTGTTGGGAGGACTGCGGCGGCCCATTCTCGCAGCCTAGGCCCTCTCAGCTACGCAAGCTGAACGTTGCAGGTAAGAGAAGATTGCGTGCACGAAATGAAGCAAAACGCACGTGTATTGAAGATACCTTCTGTCTCCTCGCCGTGCATTCTCCGCCCGTCACCATGAGTACCCGGCATTCCTCACACCACGCCAACACTCAAACGCCGTGCCCCCCTCGCCCACGCAATCCTGCCTCCAATGGGACCAGATGTCCAGAAAACGTCAACACAATGGGAAGTCGAGGGGGCCTCGCCGGTCGACGCACATCTCTCTTCGGCACAGCGGATCCTGTTCGCGACCCTGATGCGGGAGGGTCGCAACACCGTGTGTTCGTGGCTGCGTGCCTAGAGAACTGTTATCCACGCGGTGACAGCGACGATGTCTCGCGTCGTGTCTTCAGATCTACAACTGATTCCGCATTCTTCGTTCTGTTCGTGCGCGCTGCGGTTGGGAAAGGGAAACGCCGGTGTTCGTAGAGGAGGGCTAGGAAGAGAGCATAACGCGACGAGGGAGATGTTGGTATGGTGGCTCGGATGAGGATGCGGCGGATCGAGCACGTACCGGCGACCATGTGCTCAAGAACTAGTTTCTGGGACGCTGCGTATGGTGGACGACGTGGATACGCCTTGAAAGGCCGGTGCAGGACGCGACTGAGGCCGGACATCTACCTCCGAAGATTGACAGCGGGATCTAGAAATCGACGTGGCAGACATTTGAGATCGAAGGTGTGTTGCTGTTGCGGGGAGAACGCGAGTGCGATTGGTCGAGCAGGACAACCAGAGCGGACCCAATTGCAAGAAGAACAGTGGATCGCGTGAGGCCGACGATGGATGGTCTCCTCGGTAGCTTCGGCCCTCGGGAAACGCCGGATAATCACAGGCGCCCGTCTGAGTTCCCGTTGAAGTCCTTAAGTGACCAACTGCACTAGGTATGAAATCATCCCCAGCTTTGACTCAGAGTCATTATCCAGACACTGCTGCATTTCGAGGGGCTATATACAGTGTCTCATACAAAAAAGTTTAACACAGCCGTATTGATTTCAGAATGCACCCGGTGCGCCTTCGTTACCCACAACAATACATCATCGATCATCCTTCACTCTTGCTCAGTACAGAGGCGTTGCGCTTCCTAATCTCGCTGACACATGTCTCAGGATGTACAGAACGCATAGAACGCATAATATTATGGCCGTCCTCGGTTGAGGTTACCACCATGACCGCAATTTTCAGTTCCCTGACGGAAGATTCTCCCTCAACACTGGGCACATCGTGCATATGTCATCTATGGAAGTTCGAATCGGAACGTCACGTAACTTTTCCGGATCCAGATCGAGCATGGGCATCCATATGCGTCCCACATGTATCGGGTACCACAGAACCGCAAGAAGTCGAATACCACATCTAACACCAGTAGATACCTGGATGGTCAAAATCGAGTTGGCCTCGGAGCACCCGAAATCATAATTGAAGCACGTACTCAACCCGCCCAGCTTGTGCCTAGGCAACTCACATTAATATATCACAGCTTGAGCCGAGACGGAAGTTCTGTAGGAAGGAGGCAAGCAGCCATTATCGACTTAATGTAAGCGAGACTCCTTGACTGCTAGGGGGCCAAGTGCTGCCGTCTGAGATGCAAACTCGACACTCACTCATGCTAGCGCCATGCCACATAGGAGCGTATAGATGACAGAGCGAACGTACCAACATCTGCATCATCTCAGCACTGTGGAGGTCTCACCCACACTACCACGACTGGTCAATCGGCGGATCCACCATTTACCACCTCCATCTTGTACTTTGGCCGATCCTCGACGCCTCGAATGCGAATGGCTTCGAGCTGAGACAGCAACTTGTTGGGGGTAGCGGGCGGCGCAGCCGCCCGCGCGGGCAAAGCGCTCGCGCCACCATAGGATGAGTGGCCCGATTTGGGCATGGACTCTTCTCGTTACGGACATTCTAGTTAGGCGCTCGACGCGCAACATTTGCTTCCGCTCTCCGTTTTTCCGCTCGCAGTTTTCTCTACCATACGTCATATATAAAAACTTACGCTTACGAATATTTTCTCACACATTCCGTCTTTTCTGCGCGCGAGCGCGCACGCTCACACTTCGTTCTTTTCCTCGAACGAAGTGGTGAGCCATATTATTATTTATCGCGTTCCCGAGCACTCGCTAACTTGTAGTATAGCTTATTGTATCGTGCTCGCTACAGGTTCGCGATCCCGTAATATATGTTCTTTTCCTCGAACGAAGTGCTTATTGTATCGTGCTCGCTACAGCTCGCCTATCATAACCTTAAAA